>NGKF01000001.1:3931752-3944653 GCA_002162555.1 Monilinia aucupariae
CCACCCACCCCAGCCATTATCTAATCTGATGATCCGATAATCTGATCAGAATTTTAACCTTCATGCACGTGCTTCGTGTGAATACGTCAATCTTGGAGCGAACAAGTGGCAGGATTGCCAAGGAAGGAAGAATGCACCTATTCTCGATGCTCGAGGACCTTGCCTTGTCTAGCTGCCGCAGAGAGAGGGAGGGAGAGGGAGGGAGAGGGGCAGGAAGAAAGAAAGGAAAGTAGTGGCTAATGGATGAAAAGTTTGACTAATGCTGTCGGTAAGGTTGCAATTGTGTACGAGTGGGTGGAGGTGGCACTTCAATCTCGCAATCATGAACCTCAATTGGTTTAGGCCGATGTCGGGCCCAGTTTCATAGTGGGAAAGGATTTTAACTATCATTGGCGTGATCCCCAGAGAAGACAAGGCAGGCTCTATAAGGGTAGGTAGCCCGAGAGAGATGTATACATACTGATCGAAAGACCTCCCTCCTGACTCAAGCAGACTACTTCATCATGGCCGATAAATTCACAGCCTTTCCCCGCCTGCTTTTGGCGGGTAGTCCTTCGGCCATTGATAAAGGTACGCTATTTCTGGGTGCGATATGTTCCATCGCAGCTGGCGTTCCTTTCCCATTGATTGGAGTCCTTTTTGGTCAGCTCCTCGACGATTTCAATGCGGCCACATGTAGCGAGTCTTCGGGCTCCTCTTCGGATGAGGATCAAGGGGGAATCAATAGCAAGATTCTAATCATCGTATATCTTGCCATTGCCCAATTCGTTCTCATCTATGTGCATCTCTCATGTTGGAGTCTTCACGGCGCGCGATTGGCCCAGAGACTACGCGAACGCTATTTGCAGAATTTGCTTCGTCAAGAACCTTCATACTTCGATAATTTACCTCCCGGAGAGGTCGCTTCGAGACTGAATACCGATGTTCAAACTATTCGCTCGGGCACTTCGGAGAAAGTGGGCATAGTCCTCTCCAGTATTTCCTTTTTCATCACGGCCTATGTTGTAGCCTTCATTAAAGACTGGAAGCTTGCGGCAATGTTACTCTCGTTGGTTCCAGCCTACTTCCTGATGTCTTTTATTGGGACTTATTATATCGAGAAATACGCTGGGCTCATGTCGGATCATGCAGCTACGGCCGCGTCGATTGCTTCGGAGGCGCTTTCTAATATTGTGGTGGTGCAGGCTTTTGGTGGAAATGCTCGATTAGAGAGCAAATTCTCTGCTGCACTGAAAGCTTCGAAGACTGAAGGCTTAAAGAAGGCAACGGCCATTGGTATACAATCTGGATTCCTGTACTTCATTGCTTATTCTGCAAATGGATTGGCATTCTGGCAAGGGAGTAAAAGTATTGCGAATTCAGTGCGGAACGACTCTGCCGGCGTCACCGTCGGTGCTACTTTTACAGTAATTTTTATCCTGGTTGAAGGTTAGTTAGGTTTGAATATTCTTAACGGGCTACACTGACACGATAACAGCTACCTTGCTTTTGAGTCAAGTGGCACCATTTCTCCATCTCTTTATAGCAGCCGTCGCCTCGTACAAAAAGCTACGAACGGATATAGATCGACAGCCGTTGATAGATGGCACTACTGATTTGGGCCTTCGACTTTCACAAGCAGAAGGCGGCTTTGAGTTTAAAGATGTTTCATTCACCTACCCTTCCAGACCCGAGATTACGGTCCTTGGAAACATTAGTCTGTCTATTCCAGCCAACAAAAACACAGCCATCGTTGGACTCTCGGGAAGTGGAAAGTCGACTATCGCGGGCCTAGTCACGAGGTTGTATGATCCTACCCATGGCCAAATTCTTTTCGACGGCCACGACATTCGTGAGGTTAATGCCCGTGACTTGAGAGGCTTCCTCAGTTTGGTTCAACAAGAGCCCTCTCTCCTCGACCGCTCCCTCTTGGAGAATATCGCACATGGCTTAATTAACTCGAGCAATCCTAGTCACGCACATTTGAAGTCTACACTCAACAGCTCCGAACTTTCAGATCTAGCAAGTGAAGTTAGAGAGGGTAAGGATCTCATGGCTACGATACAGACACGGAGTTCAGAAATAATCGAAATCGTCACGTTGGTCCGAAAAGCTGCGGAGCTTGCTGATGCAGATTCTTTCATCACTGCTTTGCAACATGGATATGGCACAACTGTGGGATCCAGCGGAAGATTGATCAGTGGCGGTCAGAAGCAACGAGTGGCTCTCGCTAGAGCTCTTGTTAAGGATCCTGCTGTGCTTATCTTGGACGAAGCAACGGCTTCCCTAGATTCAAGAAGTGAACAGCGCATCCAGCAGGCTATTAACAAAATTGCTAGTGGTAGAACCATGATCACCATCGCTCATCGCTTGTCAACAATCACGACCGCGGACAATATCATCGTGATGCATAAAGGTCATATTGTGGAGCAGGGGAGTCATTCGGCATTGATGGCTAAGAATGGGGCATACGCCGACCTGGTTAAATTACAAGGTCTCGGATCTGGATCCGGGAAGAATGACAGAGCCAGCATTGACAGCAGCAGCAAATCCGTAGGGAACTCGACGACAGACGTTGATATCGAGAAGAGTAGCATAATAAGCGGCTCCGGAGATGCAGAGAAAGCTAAATTCTCAGCAAAAGAAGAAATAGTTACGGCTTCGTCAGAAGAAGAACAAGAGCCTGAAACTCCATCCAAATCTTTATGGGCTCTGGTAAAAGGCTATGCCCCAGCATTGAGGCCACACTTGCTTATGATATTCATCGCCCTTGTTGGTTCAACCGTTGTTGGTGGAGCTTTCTCTGGCGAAGCTGTCATCTTCGGAAACACAGTCGGAAGCCTGAACCCTTGTAAGAGCGCTGACAGTATTGATTCCGGAGGAAACTTCTATGGACTCTTGTTCTTCATACTCGCAATTATCGAGTTCTTTGGGAACTTGGTCAGTTGGGCGGGATTTGGCTGGGTCTCAGAGAAAATCGTTTTCACGGTAAGGGTCTTATCGTTTAGATCCTTGTTCGAACAAGACCTCCAGTGGCATCAATCTGAAGGCCGAACACCAGCTGTACTTCTCTCATATATTACAAGGGACGGTAACGCCTTGGCTGGCTTGAGTGGATCCGTCATTGGAACATTGTTCTCCATTGCCGTTAATCTCATCGCAGCAATTATTTTGACTCATATCATTGCGTGGAAAATAGCATTAGTCTGCTTGGCCCTAGTGCCGCTCCTCCTTGGGGCTGGCCTTATGGAACTCCGAGTTCTTGGTCAATTTGAGGACCGACACGAAAATGCATACACCCAGTCGGTGGATATCGGTGTAGAAGCGATCACATCCATCAAGATTATTGCATCCCTCTCTCTTGAAGAAGAGACACTCGCTACCTACCGAAGATCTTTGAAGGGGCCCCGCACAGAGACGTTTAAAGTTAGTGTCTTAGCCAGTCTCTGGCAAGCAACAACCTACTTCCTTGGTAACCTTGTAAATGCGCTTGCATATTGGTGGGGTGCCAAACAAATTTTAGCCGGTACCTACACTCAAACACAATTTCTCATTGTAGTCTTCTCCCTCCTTGTCAGCGCACTACTCTGGAGTCAAATGTTCGCCCTCGCCCCGGAACTTTCCAATGCTCGGGCGGCCATGGCAAGAATCTTGAGTCTGATTGAAATTGGATCGGACAAGATGAAAGGACACGTGCGGGATCTTCCATCCACCGATATCGAGGCAACAGCCGAAACAAAATCGCCTATTTCGTCTGATGGACAAGCCTCCAGCGTACAGCTCCGCGATATCCATTTCTCATACCCCGCCCGGCCAGATATGCAAGTCTTGGACGGCTTGAACATTGATATCCAACCCGGGAAATTCTGTGCTCTTGTTGGCCCATCTGGTGCAGGCAAATCGACAATCATTTCATTGGTTGAGAGGCTATACAACCCACAATCTGGATCCATCATTATTGACGGCGTCGACGTGACAAAGCACCGAGGTGTCGCCTTCCGAGATTCCATTGCATTGGTACCTCAAGAAAGTGTCCTCTTTGAAGGGAGCGTCGAGTTCAATATTGGATTTGGAGCTAGGCCCGGGCACGAAGTAAGCATGGACGAAATCGTCGCCGCATGTAAACTCGCAAATATCCACGATACCATCGAAGCATTACCAGATGGATACAAAACCCTCTGCGGAACGAACGGTAACCAATTCTCCGGTGGGCAAAAGCAACGGTTAGCAATTGCTCGAGCGCTGGTTCGAAAACCGAAGTTATTGATTCTAGACGAATCTACTAGTGCTTTAGATGCAGAGTCGGAGAAGCTCTTACAAGATGGACTTGAGAAGGCCGCGAGAGGAATTACCGTTATTGCTATTGCTCATCGTCTTCATACGATTAGAAAGGCAGATGTCATTTTCTTGGTTGATGCAGGAAGATGTGTGGATCAAGGATCGCACGAGGAGTTGTTGGAGAGATCCGAGAGTTATAGGGCGAATGTCATGCATCAAACCGTCGTATAGTATGTGCGTGCCGCGGGCGTAAAACTTGTATATACCATTTTTCCTGGAACATTTAGGATTTAATAATATTAGACGATACCAATTACCTCGACTCAATGTTTGCGACGGATGAAGAATTTGTCAATTCTGAATTTTGGACGAGGTACAGCCCCCCGAACCATTGTTCAACAGTAGCTAGCTATGCAAGAAAATAGCAATCTTCAAGAACTGCCCTTTTCCAGGGTTTCGTAACAATCCTCATCAGCGCACCGCACGTTGGTGGGAACCGTATAGAGAGAACCATCTTCTCATCTTATGGGAAGGAGAAACGTAAGAACATGACTTACCATTTGTTGTGTTGTCTGTTCTTGGGATTCTTTCTGAACATGCTCATGGGCGACGGGAGGCTCCCGAATGGGGATCACTCTGGTCAATGTATAAGGAAGGCGCGCCGGGGAGGGAAGAGCAGTTTCTATGTGGATTCCGTAAAGTCGAATCCGAATTGGGAATGGAGGGTCTTCCATAGCACTTGGGTAGCTGAAAAGGAGCAATATAAACTGGAATTACACACATGCTCGTGGCCGACATGACATCTTGGCTGAACCAGGCTTTTTTTATCTTCCATCCCGTTGCTACGTGCCCCGTTGCAGGCTACATTTTTGCCACATTGATCGCTGCATATTCTCTTTTTTCTTCTTCACAAATTTGGGGTTCTCGGTGGTGATGGATTTCATTATGGAAACGACGTTTACTTGGGATTGTTCGGTCAGTTATGTAGATACTTTGGATATAGATGGTTGGCATTTTTACTCGGGTGGGTATGAAGCTGGGAATTTTGAACAAGGGGGTTAGTATGGATGGTCTGCTACTAATAGGAATCGGGGATGCGCGTGAAGGATGGGGGGTTGGGATATGATGACCTGACATTCGGAAGATGCCAGATTACAATATGGAATACAAGTAAGTGAGCGCCCTGTGGATTTATGGACGTTGGAATTGCCTGTGCAGGAGAACTTCTATATAAGGGGCTGGACTGCATTATACGGAACTGGATTCGGCAAATCTTTCAGTCCCTTTTGACCAAAGTTTCACTGCAAGTATCGAATGGCATTGTATTAATCACTCGGTATGCACCTGTTATCCCGAGACGGTACCGTGTTGTTGTTTGGTATCGGTTCGGCAGTAGATGAGACTCTTTTGACTCTTTTTCTTCACTCCGGGCTGAAAACGTGACGCGAAAAAGAAGTACGTAAGACATATGTGAGACCAGAAGTGGAAGTCACACGAGATGTCAAATAGAAGCAAGTTCGTATCGCAAGTATGCACCGCAAGTATATGTACATGCCAGGCGTTAGCCCCCGCAGATCTACAGCGGGGCTCGCGTTCACTTGGGCTGGGGCCGCTGGGCTGAGGAAGAACCAAGTAGCTAGTAGGTACGAGTAGTACTGCCTCCATACTCGAGTACATGTGTACCGCCCGAGGTTGACCGTTGTTGACATGCAGGGCGGCTCGACTTGCCTTTCTGCGTTGTTCGCGAGGGAAAGAATGTGAGACCGACGAAAAGGAAAGGGGAGAAGGGAAGGGAAAAGAAAGGATCATGACTCCCGTCGCACCACATGATAAGGCCAAAGCCTCGAGTGCTTCACCCTGCCCTACCATCAACCGAGGTGTCGACCTCTTGCACCTTGCCTTGCCCGAGTTCCCGGATCTCGGGTAGCAAGATCCGAAGTCCTGCTCCGAGATTGTGAGACGTTCGGGAACTTTCAGCGGAAAATATATCACACGTGATGAGTACAAGACATTTGTACATGTGCATGAAGATGGCAGATGCATCAAGTATCCAAGTACTCTACCTTAGTACCTATCGGTGTTTAATACTGAGATCTTGTGATCTCTGAAAGGCATAGAAGGATATGTTGTACTGTACTGCTTTGCTGTGCTGTGCTGTGCTGTGCTTTTCGAATTGATTTTAAGGGGAGGAAAAGGAAAGGATAAGGAAAGGAAAGGGATGGGTAAGCGAAAGCGAAAGCGAAAATGAAGGAGAGGAAGTGTTGATGTTTTCCCCATCTTTCCCTTACACACACCGCTCCTTCCATGCGGGTACTTACTTGCAGCTTCTTCCTCGATGCTCTCAACCGTTTGGGAGCGGAACTGATAATCCGAAGTCCTTCATATGACAAACGAACCGACCGGCTGTTCGGGTTTCATATATAGTATAATCTATCAGTTTTCTTCTCATTTATGAATACCAAGCAAAATCCAATGCAACCGCATGAGGGAGTGAACGATTGCTTACTTTTTTCTGGAAAGATGCTGTTGTATACGACTACGAGTAGGTATTTATATGTGATATCTAACGATTACCTCTTATTCCAAGACAAAATGAACGACAAAATGATTTATGATGAAAAGGCATACCCCTCTTGTTTAACGATCCATCTGCAGACGCTGCAGATGACTTTCTCATAAGAGCAAAGAAAGAAAAGATAACAACAAATGACAGAAAGTATTTCCTATCACAATCATTACAAATCCGGAATGTCCCTAACAGCTTCTATCTAAGTCAGTTTAAGCGAATCAACTCCTCCCTCAACGCTTCTCATAAGATTTATTTTTGTTTCGTTTTTGAAGGAGAAGGGTACAACTCAGAAGTTACCTACCTACCTGTAAAGTGACGAATGAATTCTATCACAGTATGTTTAGGTGCGAGTGCAACGATCCGGCCATATATCATTCCCCTATTCATCCGTCTTAAGGTACATTGGGTGATACGACAACAGGTGCTGCACGACACGTCCACAAGTTCTCAACTTTCTCCGAGAGCTGGGGCTGGGGTTGCCGTCCCATCATTTTTCCATGTCACACACAGTTCAAGCTGCAGGCATTTGGAGAACCGGATCACTATAAAGACGCTCACAAGTTAAGGCAGGAATTTCCGTATGCGATTATAGTGCATTTCGTGCACCTGCAACGGACGCCATCGGGGAAATGGGAAGGTGGCAGTATCCTTTTGGTTTCTCTTTTCACGGAGCAAGAATGAATGCACGGAAGAAAGACTATAGAGCTCGCAGCGAACACCAACCATGTAAAACTCTCCAAGATGTGCGTGGACTCGATGAATGGGCTCACTCATACTCGGATCCTACGAGTATTAACTGTACCGTATGAGACATACGATAGGCTCACAGAGGGACCGATGCCTGCGCTGACAAACTGATAAGACTTTCAATCATGGCACTACTCGAGTAGAGTACCGTGTATAAAAGATACTCAACTCCCTTTCGTTGATTACTATATTCCTCCGGTCGGGTGGTGCGGACAACAGTAGGGGTGGTTCAATGTGCCAAACCAATCTACATTCGGAACCCAATACCCCATCACCTTTGGAAGAGGTTTGAACTACTCTAATAGGAGTGAAGAATTTAACGAGGATGGAGAGGGAGGGAGGCGAATAACTTCTCGACGGTGATGTGACCATGTTTGGCTGATTAAGCTTCTATTGTATCGATTCCCTTTTTCCTATTGAATTAATTTAAATTCACTGCCACTCTTTTCGGAATCTTCAATCATCCTTCAGGATCTCGTACATCTCTTCATACATCATCTGCCGCAATAGCAGGAGGAGGAGGAGGAAGAGGAGTAGCAATTCCCGTTCAGACTGCCATGCATTTGGTAGGGTGATTGAATCCAGGTAAAGGAATGGTTGTCATTGGGTTAAGGTTAAATCGACGCATTAGCTTTTGATTGTACAGGTAGGTACAGGTCGCAGTTGTTAAGTATATCCTCCCGCTCTGAATGATATTATTTGAGATATGTATGAGGATGAGTAGATGGGTGCTCGTATAAACTGCAATCAATACTTGTAGAGTGCTAAGCGAGGCCTGCTAAGTATCTTAAACCTTAGCCTTTAAGGATTATTCGAATATCTTACTGATCTTGTCACGAACACTTTGAGTTATGTATATGTATAGGTATAATATCTAATAATAGATATTAATTATAATAATAATAGTAAAAAAGACCGTGAAATGAATGCAAAGCATGTAGAAAAGTGGGAGGTTTAATAATAAAGAATTATGTAATTCAGTAAGCATCTAATATCTCCCCACGTTTTGTAGGGACAATCAGCCCACTAATCCCCATTAGGCAGGTAATTCAGATAAACCCCACCATTCATCTTCCACTCATCATCATCATCATCCATCCATTAATTATTACCCACCCAATTCCATCGTCAATCAACATCAACATCGACATCGACATCGACATCGACATCAACATCAACATCAACGCCAACGCCAACGCCAACGCCAACATCAACATCAACATAAACCATCCTATGCATCATCTCGTCCTGTTCTATACTTTCCAGTTATGGATTTGATTGCGCCAAAGAGACCGCATATCAACCACCATTAAAAAATCACCACCACCTCCATCAGATCCCACGAACGAGACGCCACCACATCCTGGTGATCCCGTCCTCTCTTACCTTGCTCTTTACTAAAACTTGACGCCTAATCTTCCAATTCGCTCCAATCCAATCCAATCCAACTGAACCCAATCCAATCCAAATCCAATCTCATCATACCCAAGTTACAGCACATACATACACCAATTCGGCAGGCCGAGGTCGCCCATGCTCGTAACACTAAATCGCACACCCCATCGCGCATCTTGTCTGTACAGCTCTAAGGATCCTAAATCGATCACTGCCATTCCACCGTTACTCTAATCTGCCACAGTTTTACTTCTTCTAGCTCGTGCCCGGTTACTTGCCCCATCCACAATAAAAAAAAGTTCCCCGCGAGACTTTCCTATCTATGAAGTCAGATCCTGTGGAAAGATCGAGTAAGCAGAGGCCACAACGGTGCAATGATTTCAACTCCACTGACTCCTCCTTACGAAGATTCGGCAGATAATGTCGAGAATGATCCATCCAATGGCCGCACCTTAACCGGTCAATCGAACACTTCCTATACAAACCAACCTTTTGCGCTTGCAACACCGACAACTCCAAGTATGATCCTCGATAACCCCGACGAAGCATATACGTCGGGAAGCCGTTCCATTTCCGAGGATTTGATGGAAGAATCCGATCAGGATATGTCTGATGGAGGAGCGCCTTTGACACCTAGCATAGAAACACTCAACTCTGAAATGGATTCGGTAGATGAGGAAATCATGGGTCCGGATGATATGGTTGGGCAGCATCACGATTTACACTTGCAAGCTGCAATGAATCTGTTCTACACATACGGATTCCCTGATGGGCCAAATGGCCCAAATGCCCCATCGGAACCAGGAGGTAATTCATATATGCCTGAGAGCCATACACCTATACTCGAATCCATCAATACCGCCGATTTGCCAGCTGTAATGTCAGAAGTTTCACAACAACTCCAACATATTCAGGATGGACAGGAGCATGGGAATTTTGAGTCAGCTCCAGATGAACATCATGATTTGTTCATAAATCACAATCAGAGTACACCACCCCTTGATTCCTTAATGTTCTTCAACAATTTCCTAGACCAACCTTCTGATTTCTATGATGTTATTACTCAATTCTTTCCTTCTTTAGAGGTAGACTCGGAGGGTGATCAGGAATCTGAAGCTGACCAATCTGGAGTTGACTTTCAGTTCAACATGAGTTTTGCCGACTTTCTTGGCGACTGGGCAGCATCTCTCGCTCGCAGAGGTCCAAACCAACCAAGAATGAGAGGTCCCTCACAGCCTGCTGTCACTAGTCATTGTCTCGCCCACAATCTTGAGCCCTTACTGAGGTGCGACCTTCAGGGAGAGGAATGCGATATTCAGAGGATCAATTGGAAAGACCTGGGTGTGACACGATTGCAAGCCAGACAAAGACGCCGGACAATCTATAAAAACTATACCAATCTTATCTACCCCAACCGTCCACGCCTTCATGTAAGTTTGCTCGTATCTGGCCTGGCCTAGTTACTATACTAATTGAAATAGCCGCGGCTGTTGCATGGGACAAGACTTGGAAATGAGGATAATTATTTCAAATTTCGTCAAATGGATTTTCAGCATGAAGTTTATATCCGGCACTTCCAATTGCGTAACTTGATTACCTGCCCGTCACAGGACTGCGTTATCTACGCCGCTAAAACACAAGTCATGCACTATAATCCTACCATCGAATCCACTCCTAGTGTATTGATGGATCTAGGCAATTCAAGATTGCAGTCATTTCATTCTAGCCTGAATGGATATCAAATCTCCACTCTAGCTAGCGGTTACGATATCGTTGTTGCAGGTGGATTCGAGGGGGAATATGCCTTGATTAATACTAGGGCTCAAAAGGATACGAAACAAATCGAGGGTACAATTACAGAGCACCCAAATGATATAACAAACCATGCCCAAGTCCATCTTTCAAGGTCTTCATCACCCTTGGCTACTTTTGCTTCAAACGACTCGGGCATTAGGACTCTTGATGTTACAACTAATAAGTTTATCTCAGAGCACATGTACGATCATGCTATGAACTGCACGGCCGTGTCACCCGATCGACGTCTACGTGTACTGGTCGGCGACACTCGTAAAGTCATGATCTGCAATTCCGATACAGGGGAGATTTTACAAGAGCTTGATGGTCATCTTGATTATGGATTCGCCTGCGACTGGTCCGAGGATGGATGGACGGTGGCGACTGGGAACCAAGACATGCAAGTGAAGATTTGGGATGCTCGGTATTGGAAACGTCCCATAGCAAGTATTGCTGCAGATATGGCTGGTGTCAGGAAACTCAAATTTTCTCCTTTGGGTTCTGGTAGGCCGGTTTTGGTGGCCGCAGAACCAGCAGATTATGTCAATATCATAAATGCTGAGACCTTCGACAGCAAACAGACTCTGAGCTTTTTTGGGGAGATTGGAGGCTTCGACTTTACCAATGATGGTCAAGAATTGATTGTTGCAAACTGTGACTCCTCGAGGGGCGGAATTTTCGAATTCGAACGTTGCGATTTTGCTACCGAAGGTCTGTGTGGGAAGGATGAGCAAATCAGATGTATGATGGCTGGGAAGAAGCGCGACTATGGTCTTAGTACTATGGCGGAAGACCTAATGGATGAATCACCAGAGCTTCGAGGGACCACAAAGCGTCGGGAACGAAGAACAGCACTTTTGACGGATTTGGGAGTGTTTTAAACTTTGCTTCATCACATTGCTGAGCACGGTACTAATTGGGCAGATATCGAAAGTCCTGGTGGATATTATTGAGACAGTATCTCATTTCATACCTAGTCAATGCTTCTTTGGTTTTTCTTTATAGCGGCATTTCGGTTTCACTATTTCGGCATTATTTGGAGTTAATCATTCGTCATCAATTTTGGCGATTTGGCATGTGGGATGGATGAATGGCATATTGGGAGGGAATACATCGGCATGATGAAGTGAAACACCGCTTGGGAACAAATGATTATCTATGTGAGCATTTTAGCTTCTGGCATTGTATCTGGGTCTCCAGTATGGATGAGCTACAATGCGAGTTTTTTAGTTAGCGAGGGAGTCTAGGTGTGGGTTCTATTTTTTTACTATTTTCCCATACCCATTTCAGGTGGAGCCGGAGAGAAAGATATATTCGTTGCACGTTTGGGAAACCTATTGTAGAATCTTGATCGCATTGATGTTTTCTCGTTCTAGGAATGGGACAAACACTGCATCACGGTTCGAATTTTGTTTCAGATCATCGATAAATACACATGAAAGCGTATTCTCTCTATTGATAGGGCATGATTTTGGGTTGGTTGGCTGGTTGGTTGGAAGGACAGGATGGTATGAGTGGATAAGAGGAGAGGAACGCATAGGGTTCATAAGTTGGTTCACACCTTGCTCGACTTTGATCTATACCCCCTCCCCTGCGGAATCTCGCCCAGCATCTTCTCGGGGAATTTAAGGGGAAAATCCAGGCTAAACTTGAAGTCGAATTTGAGATGGCGAGAAAAGCAATTGTCGTTTGTATCAATGGTATCGTATCAGCGGAGGAGGATGGATATTGGGATTGGGATGTGGATGGAAAGATTGAAGTGGGTTTTGGGTGTGAGTTGATGGAGTGGAATTGAATGAAATGGAATGGAATAAATGGTATATATATTAATTTCAAAACTGAATATACAAAAGTTATTTGCAAAGCTCTCTCCTTTTCACTTTGTTCGTTGAATTGAATCATTCGTATAGATGCTCTGCCTTTTATTCAAGAATATTTTTCTTTGCAATAGTGTCTCATCCTTATCCTTCTATCTCATCCTGATTCCCTATCTCCTCTCTCCTTCTTTCATACAACCTCATCTCCTCTAATCCACTATTTCCATTTCCATTTCCATTTCCATTTCCATTTCTTTTCTTTTCTTTTTCTTTTTCTTTTTCTTTTTCTTTTTCTTTTTCTTTTTCTTTTTCTTTTTCTTTT
>NGKF01000001.1:3944710-3956006 GCA_002162555.1 Monilinia aucupariae
TTTTCTTTTTCTTTTTCTTTTTCTTTTTCTTTTTCTTTTTCTTTTTCTTTTTCTTTTTCTCCCTTTCTTTGTTTCTCTCTCTCCCTCTCCCCCTCTCTCTTTCTCCCCCTTTCATACATACACACACATACACATACACATACATACACATACACACACATATATACACAAATATACTCATAAACAAGATTTCCATTCCCTATCCCTCATCGCATCCTCCATTCCCCATCCCTTATCGCATCCTCCATTGCCCATCCTCCATCGCATAATCCAATCCATCATTATTATAATAATAATAATAATAATATCCATTTAATCTCTCATCTCTCATCTCTCATCATCACATTACTCTACATCACATTACATCATATCATATAACCACGCAGATAAACCAATCCTCATCATTATTACAACTAACATTAATAAAACAATACTATAATTAATCTTTGCCTCATACGATCTCTTTCTATATAAAGTAGACCGGGTAATCATGAATGTGCGCGTGCGTGTGCGTGTGTATACGTTGCATCCTCCATCAAAGAAATGTAGCGCCCTGCAACTAAGCAAGAGATCAACTACCAAAACAAAAAATTACGCCATCCTTTTCAAACCCATCATCCGGAATTTGCCTGCCGGATCTTCAATCCAGCTTCCAGTCGTGAAATGCATGCAAAATATGTACGCTCAACAAACATTGAATCCAGAGGCCAAATTGATACCTCATAATCAACTATCTGCGTAGTCATCATGTTGATGTTGTTGCCAACGGTGATTGTCCCTACCCGACGAGTTGTTGGAGTTAATCCAACTTGAATTACTCTTTGCTATTCTCTCCCTCTCAAATTCCTTCCATCGCTTCATCGTAATCTTGGAGCTATCAAACTCTCCCTCATATTCAATTCCTGCTTTCTTGGTCTTTTCCCCAGCAGTCTTACGAGTATCACCCCAGGAGAAATCGTCGAATTTCCAGAAAGCGTACGTAGGAAGTAAGAAATTCCAAATCGGTAGGGAGACGAGGTATATCAACATCCAGAGAACGTAGACCCAACGATGCGCCGTGATCACGATCAAAACCGCCGGTAGACCAAGGATCAATGCTAAAAGGACTAGTGGAATGACTTGAACTGGGCTACGCACGATTGAAATGATGACTAGGAAATTGTTAGTGAAATTACATCGTTTCATGGAGAAACATTTACTTACCGACGTAAAAGGTAAAGGCGATAGCGGCCGGAAGTACCAGTGTACTGACAAGATCGATAAAGACGACAAATTGCATACTGAAGCAGAATGTACCACAAAGATCCCGAACCAAAACCAATTCCATCAAATTGTGGACAGTACTGTTGATCCATCTACGTCTTTGCGACATGAGAACCCACAGAGAATCTGGCACTTGAGTTTTACAAACGGCTTGTGGAACAAACACTTGCTTGCGCTTGGGGAAAGTTCGGAGCATGAGCGTCGAAAGGTATCGATCTTCTCCCAAAAGCAACAAGTTCTTCTTGTGCAGCGTGTCTATTACGTTATCGGAGTAATGTTCGACAACATCAGGATTGGCCAATATAGGAACCCAATAGTTGCCACCCTTTGGAGCTTTGATTCTATACATGGAGAAACAACCAGGCAGACAAGTAACACCACCAAAGATTGACTCGAAGGATTTGACAGAGTGATGAGAAATGAAGTATTCGAAAACTTGTATGGCGGTTGTGAAACTGGCACGCTTGTTCGCAATCTTTGTCTCTCCGCAAAGTCCCATGATTTCAGGATCCTTTACCATTGCAGATACCATATGTGTCAAACTGTCCGGGAACACCTTCGTATCTGCGTCAACCATGAGAACAACCTCATACATATCCGGAAATATGCCACTGATCTGGTAGAACCCATTGAAGATCTCAAACTCAAGTTCAGTCATACGTTCATCAAACATTACTTTCTGTAAGAAAGACATCAAGATGATTTGACTATCACGTTTACCTCTGTTTCCAGGTTTGCGATGCGTAGCTTCGTCCGGAGTACCGCACTTTACAATGCACACCATGGGAACTCGGAGTTGTCTGTTGACATTAATGGTACTGTCAGCACCATAGTCGTAGAATCCAGCGTAAACCTTGGCCATATTATGTCTCTTTGATCCCCTTTCTACCGCCACGTAAGAAAAAGCCGGGACTTCTTCTGGGGGGGTTACAAAGTCCTTCATCATGCCAAGAACAACATCTGGTGTTGACCTTGGTTCGCCTTCACCCTTAATGATACCATCACAAATGACTAGAATAGTTTTGTGACTGTTTGGATAATCAGTGGTAGCGATGGAATCGAGAGTCGTACGGATGCCAAGTTCGCCTTCAGAATAAGCCGTCACGAGAAGAATTGCATGGGCCAAAGGGAATCCATAGGGCTCCCACTCTCTCGGTGGTTGAGGAACTACATGTTCGTGGATGAAGCTTGCAGGGCCTGGCCCATCGAACTCATTGGCAGCATCTGTTCGCAAGAGGCTGTTTCGGCTACTGTCTTGATTTCGGAACATAGGATTTGGAGGGACCAACTGGGCCGTAGAGCTTTGGCTTGCCATGGTTGTAGGTTGAGGACGCCCCACGCGAGATGATCTGTCAGCAGCCGCATATGGATTCGAGAACCGAGATGTCGTTGGCAAGAAAACACTGGTTCGTTTGCTCGTCCTGTCAGACCCTGATCCCGCAGCGGAGCTACCAATATCACCGGCCATTCTTGGAGGAGCCCGGTAAATGTCATTGGACCACTCCTCGATTTGTTGCTGACGCTTCTTGGGGTCGGATGATTGAGAGGTTTTGGAAGCAGCGTATTTTGAAGCGATAAACCATTGGAATACCAAAGCCAAGACGAACTTAACCATGACGATGGCAAGAATGAATGCCAAGGAGACATAAAGTACTACTTTGGAAGCAATACAGCCAACACTCTCGGTATCAACACTTCCTACTTTGATAATCTGCTCGAAACATTGCGCAATTTTCTTGTCTTCGGATGACTGGAATGCGTGGGTAACATCCCTACCGCGCACCGCTGAGTTGGCCGCGGACTTACTATCCGAAAGGGCGGTAAATCTTGAGGGAACGTTGACTTGAGTGGTATTGAACCATTTTAGGAGGTCTAGATCAAGAACATTGCCAGAATATACCATGAGATTTCTCGAAGAATTTTTGATGTCGTCCCAGGTGAAATAGACATCTCCGGCATTCTTGAGGTCGTAGAATGAATTGCGGGCATCTGATTGCAAATGGCACGCATATCCAAAATAGGGGCCAACGGTCTCATTTGGGGAGCTTGAGCCATCTTGGTTGAAAGCATAGCAAGGAAAGTACCAAGCAAGATCTTTATCAGAATTGGTTGGAACATCCGATCCATCAGCTAAAGTAATTAGACCTTTACATTTGCCATTGACGTTCTGGAACAAGAAACTTCCGTCCATACCCCCGTATTTTTGCGGCAGGTCATACAAGACGTTTGAGCCAGATGCGATGCCCGTTGCGGCCGGATGAGATGATTTGGACAGGTCATATGCGCGGCCGTGAAAGATCATATATCCAGAATCCACATGATTGACCCGTAGTCTGAGGCCTCCACCAGTACCACATACCGTTTCCGTGAACCCAAAAGTTAAGAATCCCACACATGCCATAATAGAGAGGATGATGCTGATCAGCCCCATCTTCTCTCTCCACGCTCTTTGCTGTGCCTTGGACCGGAACCCAAAACACTTGAGAACGAAGCCTGGACACCAAAAGGTCACGATGGCGCAATAGACATTCCAAAGACTAGGCGGCTTCACAGTGTCAAGAGCCTTCTGTCTTTCCTTCTCCTCTTTGGACATCTTTTGCACCCTTTCCCTCCTCAATTTCTTTCCACCTCGAGACTTCGGGGCAAACCCGGCCTTTTCGTTCGAGGCGAGATCTTCGGGTCCCGCTCCATAGCCGCGTGTAGGTCGTTTCACGGGAGGCGTAATATCAGATTCCGCATCCCCTGATGTTCGAAGCCCTGATGTGTCTGTATTCGCAGCATCCGCCTCTATATCTTCCATCAAGGGATCATTGCCCGTCGATGAAGGCTGGGTATCCATGTTGGCGGCATGTTGGCGATAATGGTAGTTGGGATGATTTTCATCGATTCTGTTGCGTTCCGGACGGATAAGACTTCGCTTTCTCGACATGCCCGTCGCAGGCGTTGTCGTTCGCGTTGGCGAGATGGGTTCCCGAGACATTGTTGGAGACATTGGAGATGATGCTGTATCGCCAAAGGAAGATTTCGAAGGTCGACTCTCATGTGTAGGCGAAGCTGCAGGTAGAGTATAGTAAAAAGCATCATCATCTTGAGCTTGTGCGCGCCGCGAATTATTTCGATAATGATGGGATCTATGTGATTCACTATGATCAGGCCGCCTAGAAGAAGACATGATTCTGGTCCGAGTCGGATTGTCAGTCTTTTCTTTTTTATGCCTTTCTTTTTGAATCAATGAATCGGTGAGATTCACGTGAATATTCCCACTTCAATCACTTCCAGCGTCTCTGACACTCACGCGTAAGTTGTCAGAGCGATAAGAAGGAATGAAGCAGAAATTCGATGACGGCCCAACGATAAATGGACTTTCCCTCCACACAATGCAGCTTTCTGCTTCAATGCGACAGATGATGAGGGGCAATCAATCATAAGCTTGGAGTGAATGAAGAATATGGGGAAGCATACATTTGATGGCGGTCAACAACAAATGGTCCAAGCAGTGTTTTGTTTGTCAGAAGGTTTGTTTGTTTGCTGATGTTATCCCTGTTTAAGGTTGAGTTGGTTCCTTGGTGAACCAGAATCAAGACGAGGTGGCGCCGTTAACCAAGTCCATGCACCGGATACGGGATTTGATCTTCGTCTTGGGAGAAGAGATATGGGCGGTACGGGCTGACCGTCGAGTAGAGTAATATACAGTACAGGATTGGAGAATGCAAAGATAGAAGACGGGTGATTCTGGAATATCACCATGTATTGGCTGGCGACAGGGAGTTGAGGGAGTTGAACGAGTGAGTGAGTACTGGTGGGTATTTTTGGCACGAGCGTATCTTTTACGATTCGCGCATTATAAATCCAATCCAATCAAATCAAATCATAACCAAAACAATGAAATTATTATGGTTGAATAAATATTAAATACGAGGAATTTCGCCTTCAACTTGGTGGATGGATGGGATGGATTGGAAGATGCTGAACTAAAGAAACGAATGGTTTTGGGGGGGAGGGGGGTTCGGTTACGATATACGAGCACTCGATAGTTATGAAGATACGAATATGATTGAGATTCATAATATTTATACAGGCACTAAGTACCTTTGAGGCAAATAATTGTTAAACGTTAAAACTTGGATCCGTAAATATTCCACAGATCGATGGATTGATTGGTGGAACCCACGCCTAGCTCGATAGCTTATTCTTTGTAAGCATAAAAGCGAACTCTCAAGATTAATGTTTTATGATACAGTTCATCATCAGTAGATCTATGTAAATCTTCCATTCTTGGCTTGCTGATTCTCTTGGTTAGGCACGAGATGTATGGATTGGACCGTGGTGGACCGTGGTGGACCAAGGAGACCGGGGGAGATACGAGAAGTTTTGCATCGAGCGATACTGTGAGTAGTCGCTTGCTTGCTTGCTTCATCAGATCATTTGGATTTATGGCGTTACGATCTCGAGATGGATTGTTATGGATTATTACGGATGATTACGGATGATTACATTCTTATTTGAGTTGAGGTAATAGCCGGCAAGGACCCGATAAACTTACTTACTTACTGTATTAATCAAGGGAGGGATTCTCCGCATTCAACACCCATGACACCACCCAGTCTTAGAATGATGATCGCCACACATCGAAATCGGGAACGGAAAGCTTAAGGATAATGGTTTCTTGGGATTTTTATTCTTGAAGCCGCTCTATTCATTCCCGTTGTCAAGATCAAGATCAAGATCAAGGTCAAGATCAAGGTCAAGGTCAAGATCAAGGTCAAGGTCAAGATCAACATCAAGATCAACATCAAGATCAACATCAACATCAACATCAACATCAACATCAACATCAACATCAACATCAACATCAACATCAACATCAACATCAACATCAACATCAACATCAACATCAACATCAACATCAACATCAACATCAACATCAACATCAACATCAACATCAACATCAACATCCTGCGACGTATCTTTTCATTGCTGTAATAATGTTGGGTGAGTTACTGTACCAAGTTACTATACCAAGTTCCCATTCTAGCTTCCCACGCTTAACTACTACAATAGCTGGCCTCAGTCGGTAGGGGCCGAAGCGGCTATCGAAGACCCCCCGAGTTAACCATCATGATAGTAGCATCTCACTACGTACTACCGTAGGAGTGGTCTACACGCAGGTCAACATGATTACCAACGACACCTCTCGAGATTTCCAGTACCGTATACTAACTATCAAGCGACGCTCTACCCATCTTTCCCGATGGCGAGGACCCCCCCCCCTTCCCTTCCTCTGCTTCATAACTCTGCTTCGTAACTCTGCTTCGTAACTCTGCTTCGTAACTCAGCCTCGCTCTATGATGATGACTATCGCTGACCTCAGCGCTTGTGGGCTGGCGGACTTGGTATTGGTGATTTAGGTACACATCCAGGTACGATGACCGAAGGGATAGGCGTGTCTCGCTCCGTCGCTCTGTTGGACCTTTTTCCAAGATCCAAGATCCAAGATCCAGGAGATCCGAAAAGCCAGCTATGAATGGCTGGGAAGTGAGGCGGCGGCTACCGTATATCGATTGATATCCCTTCGATCCCGAGCATGGCGTGCCAAAATAGGATCCACTCGGTACCTTCCAGAACCCAGAATCCTTGATGATACGAATGGAATGGAATCGAATCGAATCGAAGGTTGGTCTGGTCGTTCTTTGTTTATTGTGATTTATTCTTTCTACGCGAGTGGTTGATGGACAATAATACATAATTTCCAACGTTTCTGTTTCATAATATATATACGAGTATATATATATACGTATATATATATACGTATATATATATATTATATAATTTTATGATCCGTATACTCTGTAGTAACAACTGTTTGATTCTATCCTTTATCCATCGGGAAAAGACAGAAAGAGAGCCCCGGATCCTCCATCCAACCATTTTACGAATCCAGAGCACACTCTCCCAAGAGAGCGAACCAACGCGAGAGAGTAACGCGCATATTTTGCTATCTCCTTCTTCTTCTTGTTGCTGCTATAATTAAAATCCCACGACTCGAGTACCATCCTTAATATAGTCCTCTCTGATCGTATTGCCATCTGTTTCTCGTCAGCTTTTCATTACTGCATTGGGGTTTGAAAGGATGGATGATGGATGATGGATGATTTCCCCGCAAGCTCAACCTCTCCCACTCTTTTTTTTTTCTTTGACACATGACGCCTTCTCTTTTTTTCTCCCTCTCTCTCTCCTTTCCTCTTTTAAGAAAGAGCTTATTTATCCATAGAAATTCCATAGAAAGAAACTCATCATCACATAATCGATTTTCTGCCCTCAATTGCTCCGTTCAAGCATTGTATTACGCTTCAATATTTAAACTTTGGGTAAGTTAAACTTTGTGCTTGGTGCGGTGGTGCTACTGGAAAGTCAATTTGGGTAAGGTTATATGCAAGCAGGGAAGAGGGTACCATAACCGTCCGTCCACTCCTGAGCCCCAAGATGGGAAAGGAGGAGGAGGGGGGAGAGGAGGGAGGAGAGAGGAAGAGGGGGAGGGTAGAGGGTGAGATGAAGGGGGAGGACGAAGAGGAGGAGGAGGAGTTGATGTCCTGTGGTTGGGAAAGAGAAGAAAGCGAGTTTTCAATTCTGACGTGCGACAACAGCATTCCTATACCTTCATTCCTACCATCGCCATCGCCATCGCGCAAACCTTCACCTCGGTTGATCAACAATATAACCTTTTTATGAGAGCATTTTTGGAGACCGGTGGAGCACAGTACTCGACCCATCAGCCGCACCTGCCTGTACTTTGTACTCCGTACATCAACCATACCCACCCACCTTAAAAAAAGAATTACCACTACATACCCTTACTGCCGCAGGCATAATAAGATCGAGGGTAGCAGCAGGGGTAGATTTCAAAAATATCTGTTGCACCCGAGCAGTGGTGGTTACCTTTGGATTCTAAGAATAAGGCTACCGCCACGGATACATTCTTTCTTTGTGTTCGATCAGACTTGATTTGGAATCTGAGAGGTATTTATAAAATTTGATCATTTTACCTTACAATCAAAGAAGGTATCACCGGTAAGATACTACTACATTGTACAGTCACATAATTCCTCCGGGGAGATCTATGACACCGTCTCACCCCATACTGATTCACATTTCCATAGATCAACCCACCACCGATTTGTAACGCCCTCGATCGACCACGCCCGTTTTTCTTCCTGGTCAAGTATCTACGATTGCACAAGTGCGTGCTTGAAAAGTACCTTCGCAGCATAAATCACCAACATTTCTTCGCAGCTTCCCCTTCCTACCTCGGTACAAGGGGAATCTCGCTATCACGGCGCAGCGTGACACCCGGAGCACGGAGCTATTTCAGAAAGAATCATCTGAGCGCATCCAGTGGAGTTTGGGAGGAGTAGTGTCAAACTGCGGGTCGAAGGTCGAGCATACGGAACTTGACCATGTCAACCCAGGTTGCGAACCCACTTAATTCAGAAGGCTTTGGAAGAGGTTCCCCTAAAGGATCGCCTTCTGGGTATTTTGACGGAGAAGATTTGAAAGAAAACAATACTGGGAGAAAGTCGGTACCAACATCACCTCCTGCTGGCAGAATACAAGGATCACCAATGACTCCAACCAAAATCAACATACAACGACAGTCTCGTCAGTCGCAGGTTGAGAGCGAGGATTCGACTGCCTGGGAAACACATCAATCGCACGAATGTGAGAATTCTCCGCAGTCATCAGAGTTCTTACCAATGACTGCTGAAATGACATACCAAACTCTGCCAGCGCCGCCCACAACCGATACAGAGCCTTCGCAAGAACAAGAACTGAGAACATCTGAGGAATCTTCGTCGGCATCAAGAACTTCATCGGAGAATCCGTCAGCCTATCCGGTCCGATTCGGAAATGGAATTCCCGAGCGAATCGATGAGAACGAAGCGGATGCGGATGAGCAGTCAGTTCCCCAACTACAGTATTATCATCAGGCTGCAACAATCCCGAATCACCGAGCTTCCATGCCCATCACCCCGGGCTCGAATGATTTCGCAGACGCAGGTGCCTTGGTCAATCGCCACTTGACTCCCAACTCCACATATGGCAGGCATTCTTCCAATAATTCAAGCCAAAGGCCATTATCCACATACTCTGACCTTGGTGGTAGAAATCATTCGCCTGTCAATGGCCACAATTCACCGACTTGGAACGGGCGTGCGGGATCCGCTAACTCGGGGCGGTCGGGGGATAGGCCAATGTCGTATATCGACCTCACCAATATGCCCTACACGGGGCAACATGCACCAGGTCCGATCTCACTCGATAATTCACAGCTGAGGACAGTAGTCGGGTCCAATGCATCGCTACTTAGTGCGCAAAAGACCCTAGAGATGTATCGGCAGAATGCCAAGAAATCAAGTAGTTCGGAGATACAATATTCTTTTGCCATATTTTTGATACAAGCCGCTCAAGAGGCCGGCCTCAACGTGGAGGAGGACACACCACGAAAAGCTAGCCCGAAGCCCGGTCGGAATAGCCCTTACATCGAAGGGGAACCCGCAACCCCACAAAACCTATTGCGCGAAGCGAAGAGCATTCTACAAAAGCTAGCCGATCGAGGGTATCCATTTGCACAATATTATTTGGCTGATGGATATTCTTCGGGGCTCTTCAGTAGGGGGAAGCCAGATCACAATACAGCCTTTCCGTTATTCGTCTCGGCAAGCAAACACGGCCATGCTGAGTCTGGCTATCGAGCTGCGTTGTGTTATGAATTCGGGTGGGGTTGCAGGATCGACGCCGCCAAAGCAGTGCAATTCTATCGAGCGGCGGCAGCTAAAAACCACCCCGGAGCGATGACCCGTCTTGGCAGAGCTTGTTTGTCTGGCGATCTTGGTTTCGACAGATATAAGGAGGGACTTAAATGGCTGAAACGAGCTACCGAATCAGCCGATACCCAATATAATGCAGCACCATATCATCTTGGTCTGTTATACGAGACTGGCTACGGAGAGGATCTTTTTAAAGATGAAGCTTATGCAGCTGAGCTTTTTACTCAGGCTGCGGAATTGGGAAATGCTGACGCTTCATTCAAACTGGGCGATGCTTACGAGCATGGAAAGCTTTCATGTCCTCGAGACCCAGCTCTAAGTGTGCACTTCTACAACGGAGCAGCCGAGGCTGGCAATCCTCATGCCATGATGGCGTTATGTGCTTGGTATCTGGTCGGTGCCGAACCTGTACTTGATAAAGATGAGAATGAGGCATACGAATGGGCACGCCGAGCGGCTGAAATGAGTAAGTGTCCTACATCCCTCATCAATGAATATCTAATTAATCATGTTATAGATCTTACTAAAGCAGAGTACGCCATGGGGTATTTCACGGAGATGGGTATTGGCTGCCGGCGTGACCCGCTCGAAGCTAATGTTCTGTATGTCAAAGCTGCTGAATCCGGTGATGAGCGAGCGAAACATCGACTTGCCAAGATTCGAGCAGCAGCATCCGGAGGCACACCTATGGAAGTTGCACCGTCAAGAAAATCTGCCAAGATCAAGAAAAGTGCTTCACCAGTCGAAAAGCCGGGGAAGGATGATAAAGAGTGTATGGTCATGTGAAGGATGGTCTAAAGGGTTGCCATTTTTGGGAGAGGAGGAAAGCAGAGCGCTTTGCTACTGCGCCAACTAGTTTCAACGTCTAGTAATCGTTCAAACAATATCTTGTGATCTATAGCAAGTAATATGGCTCCGACTTTTTAATGTTAGGGAGGAAAGAGGGCTTATTAGCCTTGAGAGTCGCCCTGGAAGAAGCTATGAGAGCAATCCATCTATGAACGCGAGGTGCAGTATTCATTTTTCAGGAAAGTGTTGGAATGAATTGGGCAAGGTGTTTTTTTTTTTGTCTTTTTTTTCGCGTTTGAAACGTTGCATACGAGGCGTTTTTCTTTTGACATAATGAGCGGCGTTATTTCTTCTCATTTCAATCATGTTTAAAGGAGAGGGAGAGGGTGAGGGGGGGTGTCTTTCTTTCTTTTTTTTTT
>NGKF01000001.1:3959394-4155546 GCA_002162555.1 Monilinia aucupariae
CTCCCACAAAAAAAGAAGAAAAAAGAAAAAAAAAAAAATATCACTACGAGTAAAAAAAATAGCACTGTACATTAATATAGCACTTTACATTAATATAGCACTGTACATTGATATAGAATTTTGATGGAATATTTTGAATACCTATACTCTAGATGAATATTCAAATAAACCACGAAATAGATATGTTAGTTAGCGAGTAGTTGACCTACCATACATACCTCACTTATCTACTTATCTACTTACCTACTTACCTACTTACCTACTTACCTACTCAACTCATCAAAGAACCATCATATATTGTAACGCTCACAAAGAGAATGGCTCTCTACTCGAGTAGGCAAAATGAATATAGAGAACAGGCTGAACAAGACCAAGGGTAACTTTCAATGATCAACAAGAAAGGTATGGTGAGTAGTAAAGAAAGGGGCAGAAGTACCAAGTCTCCCCTTGAGTGTCTATTCAGCCTAAGCTAGTCCCTACAAAAGGGCTCTTTCTATCTCTCCTTTTCCTCCTCCTTCTACCTCTTCTATTCCGTTCTAGCGCAATACCCTCCTAAAATAACCCCCCCCCCTCCAAAAAAGGAATACCCAACGCCTTCGCCATGCCCAAACGCAAATGTTAAAAAGGACAGATGCAATACAAAAAAACCTCGGTAACCACCCCCACAGTGACCATTAATTAATCCATCAATAAAACGCGCACCCGTTTTCGGCTCTCGCGAATGCATTTGCAAAAAATTCTTGCATCGCGACGTAGTGAAAGAGGATACCCCCTAATACCGCGAAATGCCAAAGGTTGTGACTACCTCCGATATAATCAAAAGCGCCCGGGTACCATCTTTCCGGCACTTGACTGGCATAGACGAAGGCTCCGACTAAATAGACAGTGATACTTTTTGCAAGGGGTGCGTAGAATTCCGCTGACCATGCTCCACCACGAGTGAAATAAAGTTCGAGGGCAGGGACAAAGCCAGTGGCACCAAGACTGACATAGAAGGCGACGCGTGCCCAGGCCATGTCTTGTCGATTGAAAGTTGGATGCCAGGGAAGGATGACGCCCCCTATGCCCAGAGCAGCTGTTATGCCCATGTATACCCAACGGCTTATAGGTTCGCAGTAGAATGCCGTATAATCGGCTGTCATGATAGAAGCGGCGATGAGCAATGAAATGCCGGTATAGTCAACACAAGCAAAACGTTCCAGGAGTGTTTGGTCGGCTACGCTGTTCATGGTATGCCACATTGTACTGCAGACAAGGCATTTGCAAGCAGCAAAGAAGAAGCATGCCGCAATGAGGACGTCAGCTTTCGTACTCAAGGAAAACGCGTGGCTGGAAGGGTAGAAGTAGAAGGCGATCGACAGAACGATGAGCAAGCCAATGGCATGTGACCAGATATTCACGGTTTCGTTCGACAATCCGAACATTGATCGTATGCATTCCACCTTTGATTCAGTGAAACGATAGCCTTTGACGATGTGAGGGTTGACACGCCATGGAATGGGTAAGTCTTCATATCTGATGAGTCCGTGTTTCTTCGCTCGAGCGATCGCATTCTCGATATGTTCTTCCACGGTCCCGGCCGCTTTCTTGGCCCTTTCGAATCCCTCATCGACCACTTCTCGCGCCTTTTCCAATCCCTCGTCAACAATTTTTCGCCCCTCATCCATCAAACTTTCCGCAGTGCCCCTTAAACCCTTCTCCTTCACTTTATATGCTCTCGCTTCAAACTCGGATAGGATCCCTTCGAGCAACCCAATGCCTGTATTCACCTTCTCGTGTAATGTTTCATGCGCTGCCAGAGCATCCTGGTATCTCGATTCAAGCGTCTCAACCATGATCCTCGCTCTCCTTTTCGTCGCCCCTAACACTTCCCCCGAAACCTGCGAGCATCTCGTCCGCACAGCTTGTAACGTCGCATATGACCACGAAATACTCGAATCGAAGGTAAGATTTCCATACTTCTCAATGAAATCCAATCGGCGCTCGAGTTCCGACAGGAATATATCAACCTTCCTCTCTCGTTAGACTCCATGCGCGACCACATCAATAATACCGGGGGGGGCAAAAATACCTTGAGCATCAGACCTTCCTCGCCATCCATCACTTGTTCACTGCTCGTCCGTCTCGGGTGAAAGGAGGAGTGCCGTCTCTTATTTAGGGGTTTGGGATCCTCTCTCCCTGAAGCCATCGTACTGGTGGTGGCGGTCACATCCTCATAAGACTCCACCGTCACAGAAGACGATGTGCACGCCATGGTTCGTATATATATTTCTAGGTCCGCAGGATTGATCGATTGATTGATTGTAGGGTGAAGTGGAGTAAAATGATGTTAATTTTTGAACTGTCAAGGTGTACGTACTGCGTCCCATCCAAAGAGAGGCAAGAAGTGGAAGTGGAAGTGAGAGTGGAAGTGAGAGCGAAAGTGAGAGCGGAAGTGAGAGTGGGAGGGCAACAGATGCAATATAGGAGAGCAGGCCGAGCAATGAAAGCGAAGGATCGAGGTAGACGAATAGGACGAAACGCACGTCGCAAATGGTAAGTCAGAGTCAGAGAGAAAGAGAGAAAGAAGAGGAATGTCCGATCGCACGAGAGGACAAAGTGAGAGACGATTGGATGAAAGGGTGCAGATCGTGGAATGGCCAAGCAAGTTACTGTAATCAAACGAGGGGCACAAGAGTGAGAGTAAGCGGAAAGCGGAAAGCGGAAAGCGGAAAGCGGAAAGCGGAAAGCGGAAAGTCTTAGATGGTAATATTATCCATGGGAGATTGGGGAGAGTGGGCGAGGGGGAGATTGGGAGAGTGGGAGAGTGGGAAGGGTCAATCTCTTGGGGAATATAGGAGGATTCTCATTACGAATTGATGATTTATGCGTGATAAATGGTAAATGGTAAATGATAAATGGTCAATGATAAATGATAATATATAAATCATAAATCATAAATGATAATATATAAATCACAAATAATAAATCATAAATCATCAACTGATTCAACTGATTCAACGCGATATGCACTGTTGGTGTGCATTCAGCCTTATCGCAACGACACTACTGTAACCTTTACCTGAAACATTGCCCAAACCAGACAATGCCCCAAAACGATCAATGCGGATAGAGGTCCGCACCTACAATGCTACACGCACCTAGTGCCGTCCATTCACCCATTCACCCACCCAATCATTTCCATCATTGCCATTTCCCTCTTCTTTCCCATCCCGTCACTTCCATTGTCTTGACGTGTGTTGATGCATGCATGAAGTTCTAGAGCCTGACTTCCATAGTTACAACCAATCATCATATTATCCACATCCACATTATCATCGTCATCATCATCACAATCCTCCTCATCCTCCTCATCCTCCTCATCCTCATCCTCCTCATCCTCATCCTCATCCTCCTCATCCTCATCCTCATCCTCCAATCATCACATGACGAACCACTCTCAAGAGAATAGACAGGGGAATATCGTTGAAACCCTCCCCTTCCACTCCAAGAACCAAAAAGATGCCTCTAAAGTCAATTGTATTAATACCTTCTACTAGTGTCAAACCTTAAAAACTCCACCCAATGCCATGCCATCATTGTTCCTCATCCCCCCATTAATCCTTTCATTTCATCGTCGCTCCCACGCCACAACAGCGGGCTCCAATGGTCTGGTGAATAAACTTGTGTAATCCGTACCAATGACCTCTCGGCTACCGTCAGGATTCTTGAACTTGAACAACCGAACCACAGTGGCCATGATGGTGATGAGTTGTACATTCGCAAATTGTTCCCCAATACATCTGTGTCGACCAGCACCGAAGGGGAGGTAAGGACTGGAGGCTCCTTTGCTGATCATTCCGTATCCATAGTCTTGAAATTCTTCGTCTTGATCATTGCCAATAACACGGCCGGAACCAAGATCCCACCTGTGCGGATCCCACTCGAGTGGTTCTGGGAAGTATTCTGCATCTCGGCTGGTGCAGCCAGGAGATGCCATGAGGGTGTGCGACGTGGGAATGACATACTTCGTTCCACTGATAGGCATTGGGGTTGTAACTTTGCGCATGATAGAGTGGATGGGAGTGTGGAGACGGAGAGTTTCTTTCAAGACGTTTTGGTGGAGAGTAAGTTTGGACAAGTCCTCATATTTGAGGGCAGGGAGGTCAGCGCCCAAGACTTCGATCTGTTCTTGGTACAGTTCTTCCATAATATCTGGGCGCGCAGCGAGGCGAAGCATAATCCAGGAGATGGAAGATGAGGATGAGTGCTGACCAGCCATGAGAAGAGCAATCATCATGTTGGCGATCTCCTTGTCCGGGACGGGGGTTCCATCTTTGTAGGACGAGCGCATCAATTGCCACATAATGTCAGATTTAAACTCCGCTTCCGTAGTTTGAGCACGTCGCTTTTGAATGATATCCATGTAGGTACTTGCAACAGTTCGCTGTGCATGATCGCGGGCACGGTTGTGAGGAAGAGGAGCCCAGTGAAGCATAAAGTTGATTGGACTGAAGCCCATGTCAAGGTCGTGGTAGAGAGAAGCGAAGGAGGTATCGAATCGATCGCGGACTTCCTTTCCTTGTAAAGTATGCGAAGCAGTATAGATGGTAATTTCAGCCATAGCGGGCGGGATGTTGGCAGTTCCCTTTTGACCTTTGAACGCCGAAGAACGCTTCATGAAGTTTTCGACCTCCATCTGTATAATTGGGACGTAGGATCGGAAAGCTTCTGTAGACAAGCCAATCTTCATGAACTGTTGCAGCATAATCAGTCATTGAGCCACCTTTCCGGCGGTCTGTAACAAACTCACCTTCTTTTGCTCCATCAACTTCGCATTCGGGCAGTCGTAAACCACATCTTTTCCAAACACCGGTGTTGTCAAAACAGTATATATCTCCTCCGCATTGAGATCCTTGTGCTTGCCATTGAGAATGAAGTCGTTACCCTTTCGTCCAAGATATACCGTCGTCTTCTTTCCGAGCAAGATAAAGGTGAAAACATCACCATACTAACACACCAGCATTAGTCTCCCAGCACTAGACGCAGGGATGGGACACGTACCTTTGCGCGACAATCGAAGAAGAATCTGTAAGGGTCGATACCATAGGTTATGGTGCTACCAATGATTGGGAGCCAGTGGAAGACAACTGGGGGTTCGTTGGGGTTTGCAAATAACACTTGGTTCAGGACATTGAGGACGACGGAGAGAACGATGAATGCTGCCACGCCGGCTGCGATAACGGTGCCAGTAGACCGCTGCGCAAGATCTTGAGCCAATGGCCCAGCTAAGGTTTCAAGAACACCCATATCGAAACGCGCACGTATTTCCGGCACACGGAGAGAGGCGCCTACAAAGGTAATGGAAAGGAAAGGACAGGAAGAAAGTTTGTCAAAGGCTTGTTGTTTTCCCAATCTGCGAACGTCGATAAATTTAAATGGGATATTTCTTCAATAATAGGAGACGGCAGGGTACCTTGCCGTAGTTTAGATTTGAAAAGTGTTGATTGGCCACCTCACATTCGTGTTCGTAAATTATCGCTTAAGGGAATTCCGCTGGCGAGTTGGCTTGAATGTTGGTTCCAGACTCCAGAGGCAGTGGTATCGTACGAGCCATGAAGACACCAAGCTGATGAACCTGACAGACCGCTCACCACCGGAACTTTATTGGTATATGTGGTATGATGATCTTGCTACTCGAGTCCTCGATATGGACTCACTGTGAACTGTAAGAACTGGATTAGATGACAATATCCGGATGCTGCTGTAGCGTGAGAAAATCTAAGGGGTCAAAGGCAATCTTCACCTAATGAAAACATGCCGCTATTTCTAATTGGTAACCCCTCTGGAGGACGTCTACTTCTATATTGTATTTGGAATTTGATCCTGCTGGTCTAGTCAATGGTAGCGTGTAGAGCATACCCGACCTTTCATGTTGAAATTCCCAAACGAGTATCGCCATTATTCCACAGCACATTTAGAGTAGAGGCCGAGAACAACGATTAAATAAGAAGAGATTTACCCGCATGTGGCATGTCAGCACTTCGAACTTCTCATCGGATCCATGTAGTTGGAATGCAACTACAAGATTCATTTGACATCATCTTCACATCGCCGAATAGTGTGAACGATAAATATTCGCAATATGAATTATAGTACTAATTATCAGCCTATCGAACCCCAATTACAATTCCGCTGCTGTTGCTAGATTCCGTTCCTCCGACCAATAAGCCGATACCGGGTGTCAAGTGTTTCCTGAATAATCTTATACACAGAATCCAACTCCTTTCGCGCCGTTTCGCATGTCAAATCCCATGATGCCACGAAAGAAAACCACTGGATACCAACACCTCATTCAAGTAGCTGAAGCTCATCCTTTCTGTTCGGGGCAAAGTCATCCTTCCACAAGTCCCATAGCCTTTCAAGCTCTGCCACATACTCCTCATGAACACGATCGATATCTTTTTGCTCTGGTGCTTTGGACTGGACCACCTTGATTGGTCGTCCAACGACAATATTCAACGGTCTGCGGTATGGCATGAGGCCGACATCGTAGTTGAAGACGCCTCTAGCATGAAATAGTGGTATCGTGAAACCCATCAACTTCTTAACAAGCAATTGAAATTTGTGAATTTTTGGGTGTGAATCGGCCGAGAATTGATCATAAAGATCATTCTCGCCAAATGCCAGAACAGGAACCAGGTCCGCGCCAGTTCGGATAGCCATCTTGACGAAGCCCTTGCGACGCTTAAGTACCAACCTGAGACTGTAGGGTTGTGCATCTAGTGACTCTGCCGCGCCTCCTACGACGATAGTGATTGCGCGTCCCATGCCCTCCTTGTTATAATAGTCAGGACTTGGTCACAAATCTGATCATTTGAACATACCTTGTTTGGCCCGCCCTTGGAAAGTAAATTCTCGCAAGATTCTTTGGATACAGATGCTAGACCCATTGCTAAAGCATATTCTCGATACAACGGTATCCTAAAGTTGGCGTCTAATGTGAGGAGTGTATTTTTAATGCCTGGGAATAGCTGAGAAAACCCAAGGGCCTCAGTTGCGAAGGCCGCAAATGCACCATGAGAGATGATACCATGAGGATGATATCCGAATATATATTTCCGAGTGGGTGGCAGCTCTTGAGTTCTATGCAATCTGGCTGGAAAGTAAGATGCAAACAACGACCACACGGGTAGAGATCGGAAGAAATTCGAACGATGACTCAAAGTTCCGGATATTGAAGCCTTGGATGTAATGAGGTAAATCATATATGGGATCAATATTGGCCAGAAAAGGGGTATCGCGCAAAGAAAGAAGAACGTCGACACACAAATGGCGATGCAGAGCGTATGGAATAGCACTACCAATGTTTGAAGCCTGCGCTGTAGCGGGATATTCATAGGGGCCCATCGAATACCACTTGTATGCCATCGTTGTCCAGCTTGCCTCCCGCTAACTAGCGATTCGTCTTTACGTTTCGGTGCCTCATCGTGGTCTCGTCCAAGTTGTTTCTTAAAATCTTCTGAGGGCTTCACACTGGTGAGCTTGCTGCCATTCCGTTCGCCTCCAATTTTCTCAAATATGGCAGTGTTGTTCTCGTTGTCGTTCTGAGGATTGGACATTTTATTTGTAACTAGATCGTGACCATTCTGGCTCGTTCCATTGGGTTTCTGTGAAGATGGTTTTCGTTGTCTGTGGCGCGGAGGGCTTTTCGGAGTATCATCAAGACCCTAGCATGTTAGTTTTAAGTTTAGACATTCAGCGCTCTTTCCAGCACAAACCGTAGCCGAGTACTCTCGTCTTGACTCCTTCCTGTCAACCGTCGGCCTATCGTCCTTGTTGTCGGCAGATTTCGCAGAACCCGTGCCATTTGTATCCACGATCCTTAGGACTGACACTTTATGTTTGGGTACGATTACACCCGAGCCATTCGCATTCACGGTATTGGACTGCTTTTGTCCATTCGCCTCCTCATTTTCTTTATTTTCGTTACTTCCATTATCTGGAGATTCTGGTGTCTCCTCGGCAGCCTCGGCATAACCTTTGGGTGGAAGGTTTGCCTTTTCGCGTTCTGCTGGCAAAGCCGGCTCTGTGACCAATGTTTGAGCCGACATTGAAAATGAACGAACGCACCGCGCCGCGAATTGTAGGGAATGTGGCTGGCGATGATAGTTAAGATAAGGTTGGTTGGCTACTGCAAATTCGAAATGGTTGAAGAGGTAGAGTCAAGTGAAACAAACTTGCCAGAAAGATGCTGTAGATACTGTGCTCGAGTAGATAGCCTTGACCTTGACCTTACTGTAAGCGGGTCAAATGACGAGACTCCCGTTTTAAGGATAATACGCGCAGATGGTTTTTTATATGCTTGTTATAGAATCTACTCTACCAGTAGAGAGTATTTACGAGTCGAGTATTTGATAATACCGTAATAACGCAGAGTCGCATTGACCAATACAAAGAGATAAATATCACGATGACGTGATGCCGTGATGACGTGCCTCTGCGCGCTACGATGGATGATAGTGAGAAGAACGTTAAATATCGGCTTCCTGCCCCACTGGACCTACTTACTGTAGTAGCTCCTAGGCACCGTACCTGACGAAAGCCTGGCCAACAGGGTCAATGGGGTCGTATCTATATATCCTCGTAATTCATTTATATGCTCAATCGGTAATTACGCGTAATGTAATTTCCTTCCTCGAGTCCACCAGGTCTTTAGTCTTATACGTGCGAGATCTATGAAATCTGCCGATAGACCAGTTAATGGTCTTGCTACTACTCGAGTCCTGAGTAATTAATTCAATGTCCCTTTGAGATCGGTATCTATCAATTCTCCATTTTCTTTCAATCACTTATGATCGATCATCTTAAAATAAATTCATCGTTTGTAAACCTCCAACCTCCAACCTCCAGCCCCAAAACACATGGCAACCGTGAATCACATTAATTCTGCGATGGCCAAAAAAATATAAAAAAATATAAATACATATCTCATTGCATCACCAAACCTCTCCCTACCGAAATCTCTTCACTGTAAAAAAGAAAGCAATAATCAGGTATGCCAGCAGTGAGAGAAGCCAGCAAAAGTTCTATGGAGAGGTAGTGCAACTTTCCTTTTCGAAAGTCCTTAGCGACCCCTCCCAAATCAGAACGCCTCCTCCACCAAATGAAGTGGAATTCATGCAAAGCTTCATAGACCAAGCAGAGCGTATCGTGACCCATTTTTTATCGCTACTCAACGCCATGATATCTTTGTACACCAGAAGTGATTTTGGTATAGAACAGCTGCCGTATACTTGCGTCCTATAATGATTGTTGTTATGATGTCCCCGATGGCTGACCTTGATTCTGAGAACTTAGTTGCCGACGAAGAGAAACAAGCTCTTCCGACAATTGGTTCACCTTCTCATCCTGAGCCTTAATCTTCTCCTCCTGGCTTTTCTCCTTGGCTTCCATAGCAAGTACCTTCTCAGAAAACAGCTTAAGTTTTTCCTCCAACGTACTTACATACGCCCAGACTCCCGAAGCGCCAGATGCAAACAAATTGTTGCTACTGTCACCACTGCCTTGATGACTGGGTGGACCTCGGCTCTGGAGAGGATTGGAAGATTGAAACAAGGTAGTTGGGGATGTGGACTGTTGTAGTGATTGTTGTTGCTGAGAAGCTTGCTGGCCATTTCCGGGGCTCTGTTGGTTAGTCAATTGACTTGACAACGTAAATCTTGTATCAGGAGGGGCTAAACCAGCAAGGGCGGGGAGTTTTGGCCCCTGTGCGCTGTGTGGCGACGGCAGAGACATTCCAGGCGGCGGGCTCCTTCCAGATTGATGACGGCCAAAATGTTGTTGCTGGAACTGAGTGGTCAAACTAGGTGATCGTTGTCTAGTAATTGAGGTGGAGTCGTGACCAAGCTGGTGTGAAAGCATAGCTGCTGGACTGAGCGGTTTGGGACTTTCCGTCATACCGCTTTGTGAGAACATCGAACCACTCGTGCTGAGCGGCATTGATGATAAACTATTATTCGGCGTATGGACGCTGATAACATTGTTCTGCATACTAGGCGATGTAGCCGAACTAGAAGAACCCGCACGATCCGTACCTGGAGGATAAAGTCCAGCGGGGGGGTTCGGTCTTGGGCCAGCAGGGGGATAGGTGCTTGAAGCACGGGAGTGAGAAGAATAATTACCCTGATTCCCAGAATTACCAGCTACATGCTGTGCTTTGATACTGGGCAGACTAAACCGTCGGCCGTCTTCCTCGGATATCTCTACCTCGTTGGGATGGGGATTGCCATTCGTATACGTTATCCCATCCATTCCATTTTCATCAACCTCCCCTACGTTAGACCCATCGAATTCGTCGTCCCCGCCAAAACTTCCCATGCTCGCCCTCCTTCCGGCACAACCGCCGAGGCCTTTGCTATGACGGGCAAGTGCATCCCCACGTGCAAACTTCCGATCGCATTTTGGGCAAATATGAGGGCGCTCTCCTGTGTGTAGCTTCATGTGACGTTTCAAGTCGTGTAACCTACGGAACCTCATTTGACAGCTCTGGCACACGTAAGGTTTTTCTTGACTATGTGTAAGGAGATGACTTTTCAAATTATGGTGCCGAGTGAACTCAGTTTCGCAGTAAGGGCATTTATGTTTCTTTTGAGAAGGAGACCTGGGCGCAAGTTGCACGTTATGATTAGGCATAGGCAAACTCATACCTCGCGCGGGATATTGCGACGGGTCTACTTGTGCCATATTGCCTGGGAATGACATTGATTTGTTTGGAGTCTGCTCCTCCATGGCGGCTTGAAGTTGGCTGATACCTGATCGCGTATCTCTGTTCTCGGCCTCTAAAGCATTTGTTACGGTACCAGGACTAGCGACAACTGTTGGACTCGCAGTGGCAGTTTGTGCTGTACTGCCTAAGCTTGCCAGGCTTGTCACGCTAGCTGGACTAGTCTCGGGCCTTTCATCAAATGGCATGGTCGTCGGTATCGTTAGTGCACTCGCAGCTGCAGACATGCCTTCACTCATAATCGCTGTAGTGGCGGGAACGTCTTGCGGTCTGCTCATGTTAACTCCTCCTCCGGACAAGAGAGACGTGATAGCCTCGTGGCCAGGGTTCTTGCTCATGGCACCGGATTGGTTCATTTGCGCTTCTTCTCTTTTTCGTCGCTCGTCTTCGTAAGCCGCTGCGCCAGTGAGTGGTACGACAGGAAATATGGGAGAGAATGTGCCACCAAATCGCGGTGCTTTTGCAGGCGAAATGACGAGCCCCGCGTTCGCGATTGATGTAATATTTGTCGGAGGTTGTGCTTGATCTGGCCGACTTCGTTTCAAGGATTTTGCTCTAGTTTTATCCGATTCAGTGTGGTTCGAGGCTGTCGAGGCAGATTTGGTGGCGGGGTTTGATAGCTTCGCGGCAAGGACTGGTACGGTCGCGGAAATTGTTTCTTGCTCTGGTGCCATGGACTCGCTCGATATATGATAATAAGTCAAAAAAAGTGATCCTTTGATCCACTAATCTCTAGAACTGCGATCTTAATGACAATTGTGATATCAACAAGCACTCATGCCGAGTCTTCACAGCTCGAATCGTAAGTTGGTGCGAGGCGTGTATTTCTACTGAATCATGAGGCTTCCTGGGGAAGAATTAGAGTTAATCACCTCACAATTTGCAATTGATGTGATAAACCTACAGGTTTAGCGATTCAGGTAGTATATGTTGAATGAAATGGCAATGAATTCAAGTCCAGTAATTATCCAGGGCTGCGGCCTCGCTGAACATAATCAGACAGGCTGGATAACATTCAAGAAAATAAATCAAGATAAAAAAGCTATAAGCGTTTAAAGGCCGAGCTCGAAATGATCAAAGGCTTTGATTGATTGCGAGAACAGAGTTGCGCAGTCACTGAGAGCGGCGAGCTTTCCTGCACACAATTCAAAGAATGCGACGAGGTGAACAGGAACAGGAACAGAATAGGAGGAACAAGAGCCAGAGTAGGGAGGATGAAGTGGAGGGAAGTAAGTAATTTGGTAGGTAGGTGAGTGAGTAGAAGATGAAGTTGATTGCGCCTCAATGGAACGAACGTCCAGTTAGCGCCACTTTTGCGATAAAAGTCTCTTTCAAGTTTCTATTTATTAATTATGATTATTTACTACTGTATTACTAAGTTCGTCACGGGTCCTTCACGGCTGGCCTATTATCATCGATGAATCAACTTTGGTATTCGCTAGCTGAGCTTATTTACCATTCTCTAATTATGATTTACCGTATTCTGTTTTCTCCTTCTCCTTCTTCTTCCTCTTCCTCTTCCTCTTCCTCTTCCTCTTCCTCTTCCTCTTCCTCTTCCTCTTCCTCTTCCTCTTCCTCTTCCTCTTCCTCTTCCTCTTCCTCTTCCTCTTCCTCTTCCTCTTCCTCTTCCTCTTCTTTTCGTTCGGGGTCCTCGCTCGAGAGTCGAGACGCTGCACGCACGCACGCAAACGCGGGAAAAAAATGACCCGAGAGCGCTACTTGGAGTTGGCCTTTAGTGGCCGTTCACTACATCATCTGCGTTTCCCAAAGTTACTCACACTATCATCGCGGTGTTCCTTACAGTACATCTCGCACTGTGTGTGCTAGTAGCTTTGTTCACCCTCCATTCTGCGGGTACTCTTTTGCAACGAGGGACCGTGGACGGGCACAAACGAGCCGCTAGATGTTTGGCGAAGTCTTCCGCGCTAGTGAGCTTCAGCCACGGCTGAACATGAGACAAATCCAGCCAATTGATCTGCGGCCTTTTCTATCTGGTGACGATTGTTGCCTGAGGCCTAGACACCACTACATCGCGCATATTGACATGGCGTCGTCCAATTGACATATAAGATGGCAAAGTTATCCAACGTCGATTTTGATGGCCCAGAGTATGACTTCTACCGGTAGAGCCTGTTGGAAAAACCGACCAAATTCGTGATCTCAAGTAAGTATGGAGATGGATTGATGAAAGAATGATCAAAGCTTCACAGATCGTTCTAGGTCATCAATTGAACTCTTTCTTGTTACCAGCCAGCCACACCACGCATACAGGAAAAGCTGTCAATATTCCGGTTTCTGTCGAGATGACATAGTCTTTTAGTTACCCGTCCCACTAAGTGTGGCTGTACAGGAACACGGCCTTCATGCTTTCCCCATGATGGTGTGTAGTTTAGTCGATCTTTTGAGCTCGAAGCAAGTTGAGAGCCTTGCTTAGTCCGTGAGTTTACAGTGATATCACATGTCATTTTTGAATGTTTTTGGGGGTTAGATTTGTGCGAGGTGAATGCCTGACTTTTGCTGCTTATGTTCCGTTCTCATGTATCTTCGAAGGCCAGAATTGGCACAATGGAGATAGGAAGAGGACGTTTCAGTAGAAAGGAGCGGGGAGAAGAGGATGTCAAGAAGCCAAGAAGCAGGTTGTGATATGAAGCATATGCATCGCCTATTCTAAGCTTATTATCCAACCGGAACAAAAATACACTGCGTGGCGTCACCTCGCCTTAAACATGGGAAACGGTTGGAACGGATGATTTGGGTATGCTAGGAATGTACTCCCTTGCTTAGGTATGATTGAAACATTGGTCGCTCGTAGCTTGACGCTCGTTGAGTGAAATTGAGTACAATGTCATAGAGAACTGGATATGAAGGAGGCATTTGGAAACCGGTTGTTCATTAATGCCATTTGAGGATTTCAGAATGTGCTTCACCGCAAGGCTGCGCGTTAGAAGCTCAGTGCTAGTTTGGTATCTCATTTGTTGCCTCTCCAATGCCCTTTTCCATCTCCTCGGGGTAGTCATTAACGGTCATCCCAAAAACGCCTTTCGGACTCTTGCCTAGCCCTCCGCCCCTTGTTTCAGTAACCTCCCATTCCACGAGCTCAGCGTTTACTTGTCCATTACCATCAGCAAAATCGAAGATTCTGTAGTCGGCATTCGCGTAATGCCTGTAACTAATGCAGGTTCTGAGGAATGCCGAATGAGTTACAACGGCGATCACCTTCTCCGGGCGTTGCTGTAACCATTTCCGAGCTGCAATTCCTCGCTCAGTCAAGGCAGCCTTCGAAAATGCATAGATGCCAGACTTCTCTGGAAACAATGGATCAACAGCTGGCCAGTCAAATTGTGGCCACTCCTTCTCCATGAGTTCAATGGGCGTTCCTGTATCACATGGCTTGTCTGAGTTCTCTTGCCATTCAGGTCGAAGTATAACAGGAACACCACGCTTTATCAACCAACCTAGGCCTTGCTGCGCTGTCTGTAAGGTTCGCCTCATGGGGCTCACCACAATGAGTTCAATTTTCTGAGCGAGTGGAACCTCATTCTCAAGGAACTTGGCCAGTTCATCACATTGTGTTCCAAAGCCAAGGTCGGTCAAAGCTGGGTCATGTAGCTGATAGTTGCGTGCCCTGGAAAATCAGTTCAGGTCACAAATAATATTGCAGGGTGACTTATGAGACACATCTCATGCAACGTTAGTCAGAATCCATATTGGAAGTGTATCTTCTTGACTAACTGTGAAGAGCTTGTGCGTGTCTGATCAGAATGATTGTTGGAGACATCTTGGGAAAATCAAAGTGCACCGTCTGATTTGTTGAAGTGGTGCACAAACGAACTGGAACTGACAAACCAGCTTCAGATGGATAACCAGACCAACCAAGTTTAAATCTCAGTTGTTTGACTCACCATATGCGCATATTCCATAACTCTGGAGTAACTTCTAGGGGTATGCGTTATTAGTCATCTATATCGGCTACTTTGTCCCGACTCCCGATGGCTGATTGCTAATCGATAAGGATGAGCAGGTTGCCACTAATTGGAAATTGATTTGACTCTTGTCAACCTCACAACCACATTCCGATTTTGGTCTATAGAGACAAGCTTGTATAGATCTGCCACCCTCTCTATTCGAGCCAAAAAGCCTGCCTCTTCATAGAAACGGACTTCTTCCGCGTCCTTCTCTTCCCTTTGCCAAACGAAGACCCATACAACGATCGAAATTAAAACCAGAACATGTTGATGTTGATGATGAAGAGGAAGAGGAAGACTTTCTTGACGACAAACATGATGATATAGATCTTGTCAAAGCTCCTGCTACCGATTCCACCTTACGGGATGTTGCGCAAGCTACTCGATGTATCGGGGTAGGATGTGAAATAACATACTGGAGCAGAGGACAGGGATGAATTCCACAAAATCGCAGAGGCCCTCAATTATCGAGATTCATTACCGCCTATCGTTGCCGTCTCACATGTTCAGGACCTGTTAGACTCGCCCACCGCCGTCGAACGAGAAACAGTGGAATCAATACAAGGTGGGGCTATGAAGAAAGTGATCGTGGATGGGAGAGGACCTTGGAGAAGCTTTAATATTGATGAGGGATCTGGAAAACATGATAGAAAAGAGCAACTTGAAGGGTCCCTTTAAAGAAGAGTTTGAGAAAATACTGCGAGAAAACCCCGGGGCGTTGAAGTTCTCTAGGTCCCGGTTTTCAGATCAGATAGGCATTCCCAAGCACTTATACATACCGGCTTTCTTAACTCGTCAACTAAAAAGTATGCAACGACAGACAACTTTTCGAGGCCAGCTGATGGTTCAAGAAGCACCCCAATTTTGCAGAATAGCATCTCCAGGACTGCGTCTGGTTCTCTGGCTACTATCGGTGGCGAAGGAGCGGTTCATGCTTCTGGAGGAAGTGCAGGAGGTGCTACATTGGCGAAAAAGGGGATTTTCCTTTCGCTTCGTGCAACAGGGCAATTCTTGAGATTTTGGAGTAATGTCTGCATTCATCTTGTATCCTTCTTGTCGAAATCAAAGTTTCATGAAGCTCCCAAATCTTTTCTGCGTCAACGGTGGGATGGAGGTATCGAAGTAGACGATGGAACGAGTGTGCGGCCAAAAGGAGTGGAGAGAAAGTTCTCCGGTGTTCTTCCTGGAAAGAGTAGAAAATGGAAGCATCACTACGTGATTTCGTTCGAATGGAAATTGGCAGAGTGTGTTGGCGCACGTCTGGTTAAAGTTTTTGAAACCAGGAGCATTGAGAGGTTCGCAGACGGTTTTTGAAGTCTCATCCTTCGAAATCATCATTATCTGAGACCTGGTGTGAGATGACATCTAGATTGCTCAAATATATAGGGATAGACAACGCTTGGTCGAGACGTTACTGTTACTGTACCTGGATCGATATAAATTTGGTAAGATCCATAGAATTCATACAGTCCTCATACATTAGCAATATCATCTCATTATCGTTGAATGCGGAGACCACTATGTGTGGGGTTTCTACTGCATGGCCCCTTTTCTTTCCTTTTTCCCCTTCTTCCTTTTCTTTTTCTTTCTTTCTCTCTTTCCATGAACAGTGCTCAGGGTAGAAATATGAATCTGACCAAAACAGCAACGCTCCCCGTTACCAACAAGCCCACGCGCCCTACTTGGCAGCGATCTACACTCCAACCCTAGCAATATATACACAGCCCTAGTCTAGTCCATTTACCGAATCTCACGACTAGGTAGGGTCTCAGATACCGGGGCCTGATCCCCTAAGCCGCGGGAGACCTCTTCTGGTTGGTCCGTGGAACAGTATCATTATTACTCTCATTATTATCATCATTATTATCATGTGATTACTGCACTATACTATATAAAATGTACCTGGGCTTTCAAATTTCAACCGATCCATCATTCGAGCGCACATCGCTGGCTAATTATCGTTCGTTAGCTCGCCGTCGAACCTTTTTTTCTTTCTTCTTTGAAAGTTGTCGGTAGTGTGGATGAATGAGGCGTGATGGGTGGATATTTGTTGGAGTTTGTTGTCCTGCTATTCTTCTATGCATTCATTATTTGGAGAATGATGATGATGATGATGATGATGTTAGAGAAATAGAAAGATAGGAATATGATTGGATTTACAGCATTATTTTCCTTCTAGTCGTCGCTTATGCATCATATCATATCATAGAAGCGAAGCGAAGCCGATGCGCGGTGTTGATAATCCCTGTACCTGCGATTAAAGGTCTAATACGAACGAACGAAGTATGTCAATGATTTTGCCCCTTGGGCAATCTTTTGCTTTCGGTTTCGGAGAGGTAGAGGTAGAGATGGATGGATGGATGATTTGGTGAGGATGTGTGTATGTGCATATTTTGTACGAGTAAGAGCTTCTATTAGTGATTTGTGAGAGAAGTCCTACGGTATGGAGGAGGTATGGCATGGCATCGTAATATACTGTCAATACACGCGTATATATCTCTATCTATACATCTTGGATCCAATAATTTAACCATCTCCAGCACTCTATCTTCAACCTTGCTGTTTGGAAAAAGTCATAATGTGAGTCATTTAGATTAATACTGTATATAGGGTTTATTATAGGGTAGATATTGGATATCATGCATTGATTATATATCATGTGTTAGCATATTGAATATAGCATCAACAAGGATACGGGGTATCTACAGCGGAAATCTCTCTTTTCTCTATCGTACTCAAGCAGGATAATGAGTGTTGTATATATTATGTCTAATCGTAGGATAGATACCAAGTCGAGTCACTCGATAGAGAGATACGGTAAATACATGATTGTAATTAACCCAAGATTGGGAGATTGTAGCCCTTGATTTTATTCTTGGAAGAGGTCTCGTACTCAGCAAAGCTATTCTTGTAATCATCCACTCACATCGGACGACAAGTCATACTACTTACATATACTCAGTGGCTCTTGAGAGATTGACATGGGGTGTTGGGTGTATCTAGGGTAATCTTGGATTTTCCTCTTCATTTGGTGACCCTCGAGGTTCTTTGATGACAATTGATATTATTGCCCCTCACACGTCCACAAACGGGTAATTAGTGGGGGTTCTCGGTTCCCGATGAAGGAATCTGTTGTTAACCTTATCATTATTGATATAGGAGCCCATCACAGCCAGTGTTGGGTCGTTGATCTCGTTGATCTCGTTGGATGGGTTGGATGGGTTGGGTGGGTTGGGNGGGTTGGATGGGTTGGCAAGATTGTAATAAGAATGAAACTGGGTTGATCTTGTTGGCAGTTGGAACTTGGATGGATGGGTGGCAAATGAACTTGGGTGATTTCGAAATTCTAAAGTCAAGAATATCATTCACTCATTCCATTGGATGCATCCTCGAGCACATTGATCAATCATAGCCGTTGACTTGATTTGCCAGGCTAAATCCTTAGTCTCGCCATCGCCATAGCCATAGCTTTCTCGACTTAAAAAACACTCCGAACACCAGGACTCACTAGATTGGCCCCAGCTCATGTATCTTTCTTGTTGGCTTCTTTTCCTTTCTTTTTCCATCCTGGGTAGGGCTTAAAGCACGTTTGATAGCTGTCAAGTTTCAAACATGTGTTGGTTGGCTCAACAGCCAAAGGGGGATATTACTTGATAACCGAGAGGGGAGTTCTTTGAGATAGGTAGGGTCCCGGCATATCCATGTGATGAATCACTGAACGCCATCGCTCGCCCCGGCGTTCAAATTCAGAGCAGTGAGCTTGTGCAACGTACAAAGTACCTCGTATTGTCGTTGAGGTGGGTTTGTCTGGGGGTTCCCGCAAGGGCCAGCTATCATGCCAAAATAGTATACTCGAGTAGTCAAGACTGGGAAGTAAAATGCGATCAGAGCCCAAAAGCACTGTGCTACTTCAATATGGGTATCCCCTCTTGTCCGTCCCTTGATGTAGTTCATGCCCAGGGTTGGACGAGTGAGATAAGGACCATGAGGATTACCCAGGCAAGCTGATGAGATTGCAGTACTCGAGTGCTGATTTCCAAGAGTCCCCGATAGATTGATATCAGAGTGACTAACAATAAGTATCGAGCAGCTTCCTTTCCTTCTCTTCTCTCCTTGACTTATAGCCATATCTGAAAGTCTAATTGGGAACGGAAGGTTGGCCCTTCTTCACTCTAACCCAAACCCTATTGTATCGGTCTGTATCGGTCTGTACTTTGTATATTTGTCCTCCCCCTTGCAACTTTCAACCTTGTAACGACACCACAAGCCCAAAAGAGTTCAAGCCGAGAAGGGCTCGAGGAAGTCAGGAATAAGAACAACAATCATAATTAATATGTAAAGCATGTGTGCCGGCGTGCTTGATTAAGAAAGTCGAGTCGAGTCGAGTCGAGTCGNNNNGAGCCGAGTCGCAAACCGGAAGCCAGAACATATCCGCACGGCGCACACATCAAAGTAGGTAAGCTAGCTCCTTCTTTCTGCCCTCTACTAGCATCTCTCCATTCGTGTACACACAGACACACAGACACACAGACATCCAGACATCCATCTTTCTTCCATCTTGCACAATCCCACCCACCTCTCTGTCCTATCTTCCAATTTCAACAAGCCTCCGCACTGCTGGACTTCTAAATATCGAGTCTCTTGGCTTCCGTACTTCTTCCACTTCTTATTCTACGTCTTCTACTTCTTCTGCTTCTGCTTCTGCTTCTGCTTCTGCTCCACTTCTTCTTCTTCTTCTTCTCCATCTCCATCTCCATCTCCTCACTTCTAGCTTCGCATCATCCATCATTCGAAGAAATTCTCCTACAAATCCCATACAATATCTCTTGCGACTGAGAGGAAAACAAAAGAAGAGAAAAGAGCTACGATATCACAATCCTTACATATGTTCCATACCAATCTCAATCGTCCTCCCATCTAACTCGCCAAGTGACGGCTTCCTACCTTTGTGCCACCAACGCTGTGCCTTCATTCATCACCAAAATTCAACCTCGGGACTCGAGAGATCTACAGTTGATTCACTCACTATTCATTCACCAACCTAAAACGTACGATCTACTATCAACAAGGACCAAACCAATAATCAAAATAACCCTTCTCAGTTAATCTCTTAACTTTGCTTTCGACTTTGGTTCATTGTCAATTGCATTGGAAGCCGGAATATTGGACGTTTCTGCTTGGACAAGTACAGGCCAATTGGTATCGACAATCTGGACGGTGCCATCTTTTGTCACTTGTACTGCATCCAAAGGCACAAGATTTCACCAAAAGCTCTTTCAGAAGTCAATGATTCGATCGAGTCTGCCGAATGCATGAACACGATACCAGTTCTAACTTGTCAACATCTATCTGTCGGTCGGTCGGTACCAGGGTGGCCGGATAATTAGTCCTGCACATTTTCGACTGTGGCACCAGGCATCACGAGAAAAGGAAACTTGCATATCTTGAGAAGGAATTTCCGAAGAATAAATCCCATATCTGAAAGATACACATGGTTTTCACTTTGAAAGCTTGATCTGTAGGATTATCCCCATCTTTTGTCTTTGGAAGCTTGGCCACCCAAGATCAATCTGCATTTTATCTATTATTGTTTGTGCTGATGGTCCAAACGTCCAAACTTGGGAATCTTGCTAATAAATATCAGACTGCACACGATCCAGGTTTCAGCCACTTTCGAAAGGACGGATAAGAACTTGGTCTAGAGTAGCAATTAAGTTGGTGACTCCACAATTGGGCTCTGAAGCATCATCACATTTATCAAGTCCAGACCAAGGAGTTTTCGCAAACAAATTTCATGGAATTATAAGTTTTACTACTTCTGTAGCTACCAGACACCCGAAAGTTCAAATTTCGAACTCGGGCGACAAATACCTATTCTGAGAGCCAGATTCACAATCAATAACAATGGCAACGACCTTACCACGGGGTTCGAGGCCTTCGTATGAACCGCCTACGGCAGCGTTGCCAGCTCTGCCTATAACAAAAAGCCGAAAAAGCATAACGACTTCGCAGCTGCCTATGGACAGACCGGAAGCTCCAAATACGCCTAGAAGTGGACTACGAACCTTATCTTCATCTAGCCTTCAGTCATTGAGGGGTTCTGGTCCTGGTCTTGCGAAATCACCCAATTCACCAGGAGTTAACGCAGCTGGTAAACGCCTAAGGAAAACGATTAGCATCAATGCATTTCCTCAACCCCCTCGAGGAGGCGTTAGAACAGCGAGTTTACCACCTGGTTCATTGAATGGGGGCCTAGCACCAGGGACCGCAATCTCAACGGCAGAGCTAAGTAGGAGGGAGTCAACAGAAATCAATTCAAATCTTCGACAAAGACCGAGAGCAATGGCCAACCCCAACACACAGACTGCGATTAACGGATCAACCCCAACCTTTCTCAACGGAAGCGGAGACAGCATTTCCATATCCAGCGGCACTGGGGCTCGGGGATCGGATGGTCTATTAAGCCTACCATCACCCCCTCAAAGTCGCAGCTCATCCGCTCAGGATTCATATTCGACGTCTTTAACAACCAACGACGAATTTGGGGATGGATTCAGAGGTCGAGAAGCCCCGGATGATGCCGATAAACGGTCTTCAAAGCCTGTGGAAGGCAAAGGAAATGTCATCGTAAGTGTACGTGTACGCCCGGATGCCAATAGTAATGGAGACAACAACAACAAAAGTGATGGGGAATGGATGGTAGATGGAAGAAGGTCACTGGTCGCCTACCGTGGGAAGGAAGGTGGTGATTATTACTATGGTAAGGTTATGTTCCACTTTTTTTTCGTGCTGAAGACGCTAATATAGTAACAGATAATGTTTTTTCACAACATGATAACAACGCTCGAGTATATGATGCATGCGCCAAAAGACTCGTACGGAGAGTAATGGAAGGATATCATGGTACCGTTTTTGCATATGGCATGACAGGTACTGGAAAGACGTTCTCCATGCAAGGAACAGATAAGATGCCTGGTGTTATCCCACTTGCCATCACCGATATTTTTTCATACATCCGTGAAACCCCGTCACGAGAGTTTCTTCTCAGGGTCAGCTACCTGGAGATATACAATGAGAGGATTCACGACCTATTGAGTGCTGCTACAGCATCTGCAACAGGTCCGGGAGCTTCTCAGCCCGAAGAAATCAAGCTTCGAGAAGATAGCAAGCGAGGCGTGTATGCCACACCTCTGAAAGAAGAGATAGTCCAATCCCCAACACAATTAGTTCGCGTTATTGGAAAGGGCGACCAAGCACGAAGGACTTCCAGCACACAGTTTAATGCTAGAAGTTCTCGAAGTCATGCAGTTGTACAGATCGTGGTTGAATCTCGCGAGCGAATTCCGGGAGGAGCAGCAATGAACGATAACAAGCGGGGTGGCATGGCTCCTGGTGGCGTGCGTGTCTCTACACTAAGTCTGATTGATTTGGCAGGATCAGAGAGAGCTGCCGAAACGAAAGAACGACGCACTGAAGGTTCCCATATCAATAAAAGTTTGTTAACCCTCGGAACCGTCATTGCTCGATTGTCGGGCAATAAAGATAAGGATGGTAAACCTATGGATAAGGATGGGAAGCATTTGCCATATCGCGACAGCAAACTCACAAGACTTCTTCAGGGTGCACTTTCGGGAGACTCGCTTGTCAGTATTCTGTGCACAATATCTGTTGGATCTGGATCAAGTGCCTCGGGACCCAACAGCCACACCAGCGAGACCTTGAATACCTTAAAATTCGCTTCCAGAGCGGCCGCGAACATTGTCAGTCATGCCAAGAAGGCCGACGAAGGATTAGGTGCAGGTGGTGATGGTGGTGCTAGAGTTCTATTAGAACGGTATCGCATGGAAATTTTGGACCTGCGGAAACAACTGGATGACCAGGTCAAAGCTAAAGCGTCCGAGGAGGATATAATTCAAAAGGAAGAAGCGGAAGCTCGTCGTGATGAGCAAATTCTAGAGATGCAATTAGCTCGAACGGCCCTGAGAGAAAGAATTGACCACTTAAATAGACTGATCCTCAGTTCCAAGTCCATAGGAGTCAATGCCAATGGCACGTATTCGTCTCTGAGTATGCGACCTAGGTTATCAATGACAGCCTCAAATGGTCATATGTCTTCATTGTCGATGCGCTCATCTATAACTCCATCCATCATCACGCTAGAGCGTACCAACTCGGTATCTACCGTCGGTCGACAACCAAGTATACAACGATTATCTGGTAACACTTCAGGCGATCATACGTCAATGGAAGATGAGGACTCTGCGGGCGAATATGGCGATGGTACTGCTTCACTGGCAGCGCAGAACCGAGCCCTACAAGCCGATCTTGCAGACAAGAACCGGTACTGCCAGACTCTCGAAAAACGACTCCTACAGGCTCGACGCGCTAGTCAGTCAAGAACGTCTGCGCAATTTGGTGGCAAGTCAAATATAATGGTTGGAGAGGACCATGGAATCTCCGGTTTATTGAAAGAAAAGGATGCTGAAATTGCGGACTTACGGGCAAGACTTGATGATAAGGACCGCATGTTATCGGCACTTCGCAGTTCCGCTCGGTCAAGGGACACAGCCGAGCGCGATCCTCGCCAAAACGCAAATCATGGGTTGCCATTAAGCCCCGTCTCAGCGAGGGAATCTCAATTGTTTGGTTCCAGTCTCGCATATTCAGGAGGCTCGGTGAAGGTTCTCCCACCAACAGCTCTTCCCCCGACGCCTCTCAGAAATTCAAAGAGTGTAGATGAGATGAGCAAAATGCTCGATGAGATGATTCGCGATCGAGTTGAAGATGGCCATTTGATCAAAGTGGTTCCAGGAAGTGCTCGATATGCGGGCGAGCGCAAACGAGCCGTTTCAACAGACCCAATTCCTGGAATTGAACCTCTCAAGAGTCCACATCTAAGTTCCACGGCTCAGCCACACGATTCTGCTGTTGCAGTAGCTGATTATTTCAAAGAGAGAGGGGAGGAGATCTGTAGTTAGATAGGGACATGATGGGGTATGGCGTTTTTTTGGAAGGTTGTTCATGATCTATACCCATGTTTTGCTTTCATTTCATTTCCTGGAGGCTTTTTGCTCATCACGCTAAATGTTTTCTCCTTTCTTCCCCGGCAACGAGTAGTGTTCAACTGAGCGGATGGGAGGGCGGGCACTTCCGGGAAAATTCTCGTTGGGCGGGCGGTGGGACGGATAGTGGCATTTATTTGTCCATGTAATAATATGACCAGGTTCAGGGTGGGTTTGGAGGGCCTGGCTGGATTGGCAGACTCAGGAAAAATCATACTTCTGGATCATTTCGGGTGTACTTTCTTTTTCTACTTGGTTCATTTACTTTTGTGCCGGAACTGGATGGGCATTGGGGAAAGATCAAATACTGAAGAGATTTGTGGTTTGATACCAGAGAATCATGGGGAAGGATACACATACAGATACACTATAACCGATACAGCGATGATGGGAATTATGTGTGGGGGAGTAGATTTGAGAGGGATTGTTCGTTGCGTGGGTGGAATGGTTGGGTTGAGCGCGGTTGCTAAAGCAGAGCAAAAGGATATGCTCACTTAGAGAGTTAGATGAATTGTAATGTAGTGAATGTCAAAGATATGAATGAAAGCCTCGTAATTCCAGCTGGGTGTTTGTGCGCATGTTTGTGTGCGTGAAGATTGAAAGTCCAGCTTATTATACTCGTACTCGTACTCGAGTCGTTGATTTGATTTGATCTGCGTGACTGATTTGAAACATGGGGGGTGAGTTGCAAGTTGCAAGTGATGATGGTTTGGGAGGTTGGGAAATGGGAAGTTGGGAGGTAAAGGCTGTACAGACCTACAGACAGGTCGATCGGGAGCAGGAAGTGGATGGATGGAAGATGATTTGATTTGGTATCCCCCTAAACTGCGAGAAATTGGCGCCCATGGGGCCCGTGCGATGGACTTTGATTGATACAGCCCGATTGGTCGAATGGCAATTTTGAATGATCAATACGACTTTTCGAATGTATTCTTTTGTAAATTTTATTATCATATAAAATAAAATCTTTATATAATTAATCGATCAAGACAACTATAATATGAATTGAAATAATATATTGATGTAGAAAAATATTTATAATGGTTAATTAAAGTTTAAAGTTATTGAAAATTCCTGAACATTAGTAACCTCATTGGTCAATCATATCCCTGTTAAGCGAGGGCGCCAATTTCTCGCATTTAGGGGATAGGGGAGATTCTGAACGCAGGGTTGTGGGGCGGGTTGTCACATTCTTTTGGGTGGGCAAAACGGTGATGGCTGGATGCATTGTCCAATGGTAATGTGTCTTTGGAAGTTCTTTCTTTTTCCCTTTTGATTCATGGCATGTCTGACATATTGTGCGAAGAAGGAAAATGCTGTTCGTACCTGCGTCCGGATACATCAATGGTGGCGATCATTGGGGGTTGATCGTCGATTCATTGGGCCCTTATCCTCATTCTTAAGATGATTTTCTGGAAGATGGATGGTGGTGCGTGTTTCTGTTTGGATGAGGTTAGTGAAGGAACAGTGTACGGTCGACAGTGGTGGAAATGGAAATGGGAATGGGAATCTTACTCTTAGAATAAGAAATAATGGTAAGGAGTCAGGATCTTGTGTTCTTCGTTTGAGTCCCCCCGCTCGCCTCTTGCCTCCTCGCCTCTTGCCTCCTCGCCCCTCGTTCAAGCCAGCCGTCCATCCATCCATTGTAACGTTGGGGCTCGAGAGGCTGAAGAGTGAAAAGGAGAGGTATTGGTGATGGGGACCGATGAGGACGGTACTTGAGGGGACAGCTACGTACGATTCGTCACTCGTAGTATTATTACAATGGTTGAAGTTGTGATGGAAATACTTGAAAAGGGGGGAGGACTGATGGTAAAAGAATCGATACTGTATTGTAGGCACTGACGCAGTTATTACATCTATCAATCAAACTGTATATCAATCATTACGTTACATGTCTACTCCTACTACTCCTACTACTCCTACTACTCCTACTACTCCTACTACTCCTACTACTCCTACTACTCCTACTACTCCTACGCCTACTCTACTCTCACCTTACTCCTCCTCTTACTCTTACTCCTACTCCTCCTACTCGTATCTTCTTCATCGCTTCACTTCCCATGCGAATACGTAAGTAATCCTTCTCACTCATTTGCCTAATTTCTGCTGTCAATAATGTTGAAAGTTGAAAAGTTGAGACGGATTTCTGATTGGTCAGCGGTTGGTAAGCGAACTGAGGTATGTTTCAGATATCCCTCCAAACCGAGGAACTACCGCTGGGTGGCTTCAAGGAACAAACTCAAAGCACTGAGCATTGAGCATCGATCGTTTCAAGTAAGATTGGGATGGTGCTATGTCGACCTCCAGTTTGCTAGAGCCACCCCTCTATGGAAGAGCAAGACCCCACTCCTTCCCATGACAGTAGGCTAGCCAGGATTCACAAGGGTCCTGGGTAGATGCTAGAAATGGGTTGTTCGTTGATCACCGCACCCCACCCACGCTAAAGTTACCATGCATGCATCCTGCCTCCTTCTTCAATGGTCACTGGTCACTGGTTAACCTTCCTTTGTAAGTTGTGACTCCGGTATCAGATCTTGTTTCTGCTGCGTGCCCTTTTCACCTCCATACCTCCTCATACCTCACACTGTGCTCGTACGGTCTTGTCTAAGTTTTCCTCTCTCATCCTCTTTCATCTGCTGTTTGTCCGTTGCTCTCTTGTTCTGTCTTTCTGCTCTGCTCTGCTCTGCTCTGCTCTGCTCTTGTCTCGTCTCGTCCGCCAGGTCTTGTCCGGTCTTGTCTGGTCTTGTCAGGTCTTTGTCCTCAAAGATGTAAAATGTGGCATGTAAATCATGCCTTTTTGACTTTTATATCCTTATCACCCACCTCCATATGATCCATTCATTCTTCAGGGAAGAAACCGAAGATCTTACATATTAGACAGACGTCCCTAGAATCCTAGACTGCCGGTATCCCCAATCTCAATTCTTGATTAGCGCTTCTACATATTCCACCACCATTCGTCGTTTCGTCTTTACACGCTTCCGCCTCTCCTCCACCTTCTACTCGCACTGCTGCGAAGAGCCAACAGAAAGTCCTATCTATATCTTTGCCCTCTCTCAAATATATTAAATCTTCCCATTTGGTAATATAGACCTCCTTCTTTTGAGTTCATCGTATCCGTTGAAAGAGTTGTCTTGAGCGCGTCTCCCTATTACTGCAGTCTCTTCACTTCAGTTGCCTCGGAAGTCGGAAAGCCTGGTGGATTCCTCATGTCACCTACTCAATCTTTTCTTCTCCAGTGCAGGCACATTTGAAAGCTTCTCTCATAACATTATCACGTTCCTTTTCTTCTGCTGAGCGACTCTTGTAACCGCTTTATCTGGTTTGTTTCTTCCTGGCTGTGCCAGTCACTTTACCCTATGGTCCCTCCTCCGCTTGATATGAAAAAGGCCTATTTACACGCAGATATGCTTCTCTCATCACGAACGTCTCCTCGGCTGAATTTGCGTAAATCGGCATACGATCCCAACGACCGAGGGCCATTGTCGTCATCTTCTTCCCGATTTAGCTTCAACCATCTCATTAAATCACCACCACCTTCACCTGGTCTTCCCGCTTTGGTTCCCAGACATGGTAAAATAGCCCTGTCACGGACTCCCCGAAAGTGGTTTAGAGGATTATTGTGGTTTTGTGGAATATCGGTAATATTGTATTATGCTTTAGCATCAGCATGGCTGGAAAGGCCAATGAGGGCAGTGGGATGGGCAACTGATTCGGGGAATCAGTATGAGATGGTGGAAGATTCAGAGTTGCCGGACTTTCCAACTCCGGTTATTGTAACAGACAAACGCGGACGATCAAAATGGACGGTTTCTATACCCCCCAACCACGCATTCCCCCTCACCCCCAATCAATATGCCGATATTTGCTCACAGAGCATCGAGGTCGCGGCCACCGTTGCAGATCTTCATAGCCACATGCATCGAGAGCACTCTGCACATTACGATTACTACCACGTGGACCAAAACTTCATGGACGTTGCTGAGGCGGAGGCACATGGGCTTCTACCTGGAACCAAGACGATGAATGGTGCATTGTCCGAGAAAATTGGTTCATTGGTGGGCGAGAACAAGGGGAACCTGATCGATTCGACTATCTGTGACAAGACTCTGACTTTTGTGCTGGAGACGTCGGATGCGGGGCTTGGCAAAACCTTGATGATGTTATGGACTGCATTTGGCTTGGCTCACAAGGAAGGAAGGCATTTCTTCATAGATGACTCGAGATGGTAAGCTTGAGAAATTTCCCTCCTTTATCCTCTACCTACTGACGATGCCAAGGGCATATGGCAAATATACCACGTTCTTCAAGCCTCCACCAACACCCAGGTGCAGACCCCCACCACGACACGAGATGCTTCCATGCCCACATCATGCTCGCCATCTAGTGGTTTCAGCTGCGACCGTCGCACATACCTTCGGAGGATCTTTTAACAGGCATTTTGAGGATGCGAAAAAGATGGAAGTTCACCGACAAAAACCAATATTTGAAATGGCCCGACTCGGATATAGAGTGCTTTTTCGCCTATCTGCTGAAGACGATGGATATGTCCAAAAGAGGGCCGGAGAATTCACGGCGAAGACTACACTCGACCCAGTAGATCAAGAGAGCGGAATTGTTGTTGGGATACATGTTCGTCGAGGGGATAGAAGGCCATACGAGTTTCAGTACAAAGATAGCTATATTCCATTGACAGTTTATAGCGACAGGGCACACATGCTGCTGGACGAGAAATTCAACCACTCACTTCCGAATGGAGCACATGACGTTTTGGCTCAAATGGCTAGTGCATTTATCATTGCCTCCGATGACCCGGATGTTTATGATTCAGATGAATTTAAAGAAACCTCCAGGGCACAAGAGAAAATCAGATTAGCCTCCAAAAATGCCCTCGAGGCAGCGGCACCTAAACCCAACACTCCAGGCCCAAGAAATTTCGTCGACGATACAGTGGGATGGGAAGGTGGATTCTATGCGGGGATGTTTTGGAGTTTGGGCAAACCTTCGGGTACTCCCAAGACTGCTGTCAAAACTCCAGAAACAACCTTGCCAATCACCACCGAAGCTTTGAGATTGAGAGAATTGGTCGGAAGAGCTTACTTGATGGATTTGGCGGTGTTGGGAAAAGCAAGTGACAAGATTGTTTGTACAGTTAGTGCCACAGGCTGCAGACTTCTTGCGGTGATGATGGGATGGGAGAAGGCTATTGACCAAGGGGGATTTGTCAACGTTGATGGAAAATTTGAATGGAGGGGTATAGCGTGGTGAAGGAGCTGAGTACGAATCTGCTCCTTCCACGCATGTCTGCGAATCATTCTATTGTTCATGTTGATTTTTTTATGGCCGGAGTTTTTTTGGACGCGAAAGCATTGCTCTGGCGTTGGGCTTGGACTTGGAGTTATTGGATTTTGATGGGAACGGATACCTACAATCATCTTGGAGATTAGAGAGGTATGGGAAACATGCATTCTATGGTGTAAGCTCGTATGATACCAGGCTGTCAAGCTGCATTCTTTTTTCGTTTCCTCTTTTTTTTCTGTTTTCTGTTAGAAAATCACGCGAGTTATATCGTTCTTGCAATCTGGTCGTGCTATGGAAAGAGTGGTGATGTGGTTGTAAAGTAGAATTGCAAATCAAAAGAGCACTGATTGATGCCTGTCCTTTGCTGCTCCTTCTTGTGTTACGTGTTTATCATATTTGTTTTCTCCCAACGCAAAGTTGCGCGATCGAGAAGAGAATAATTTTCAAATGCAAGGCCAGATAGCAAATATGCCCATTGCAATATCTTCGTCGAGGGTAATGTGTGGAGATCGAGTCGAATTTATGAGCTCCCTTCACAAGAATAACTCGGAGTCACATCATTGACCAGAATTTCTTCCATCAACAAGGGATTGGTGATACCCGCATTTCGTTGAGGATATCAAATCCACTTGGAACATTGGGTTTGTTTAAAGTTTTCAACTTGTTTACTCAACAAATCATCATAGATATTGCATTGCATTCACGGAATCACAGCCTTATTTCTGTCAATATTAGAGCCTCGAAACCGTCCAAGAACTTGCCTTGAGATATACAATCTGTTGAATGGTTCAGCATACAGGATGGAATCCTCTTTCAAAATCTCAACGTTGAACCTAGACTCCGCGATCAATTGTGGCTGGGTCGTTCTCTCTCTCTCTTCTTTAGCGAGGAAAGTGTGAAGATCGGCTCAATCCTTCTTCCCAAACTGATGCATTATCATGACAACACTCTTCCCACGATCTCTTATTCATTCTTTGTCATTCTTTGTCATTCATTGGGGTAGCATTTCATACCTTGCACAGTACGCACAATTAAACGTTTACCTGTTCTCTTGTTGACAACGTCGCCTGTTTGACGGCTGATTCAAAGACTATTGGGGAGCAAAAGAAGGCTCAGCGTCGTTTGAATAGACTTCTGGCTCAAGATCACAGTAAACCCATGGCAGCCACCCGCTCCTTCAGGAGCCTCTCACCTATCCCTAATACCAATCTCTCTGGCCCTTCGCGATCACTTGTAAGAATACTCGGAAGCGGGCTATCAGCACTGACGCTCGGGATGAGTCTTCACAACAAGGGAATCCCCTTTAAGATTTACACCAAAGACTGTCGGCCTCAAGAAACCGCCTATAGGCATAACTACAGTCTCTTGCTGCATGCGAATACTATCAATTGCCTATGGAGACTACTATGTATAAACCAAGAACAGTTTCGATCTCACCTTATGGTGCCCAGTACTACACCCTTCCCCCGTGACGGCTCATCCGGCTTTACAGCAAGAGTTCACAGAGGGAGACTGGAACGCCTGTTGATGCGAGATTTTGAGAAGAAGATAGAATGGGGATGTGAGATTAAGGTTGGGGCAATGGGATTGCCGCCTCTGGTTTTCCCCTCTCATGTCAAGGAAACTGACAGCCAAGGTGATCTTACATTCGATTGCATGGGTGTTCATTCGCCTATAAAGTGTGCAGAAGGATCTCATGAAATTGAGCCCTTTGTGGTATTCCGGGGCACTATATATTTTGCGAAGCCATTGTGGGATCAGAGGTTTCGAGATTGGTTCGGAAACACGGCGCAGGTCCAACAGAGGTTCGGTGAAATTGTTCTGGAACTTCTCATCAATGACATAAGTTTCAAAGAAGATATTTTTTGTCTAACGTACATCTATTCAAGACGTCATACCGGCCCGCTTGATGAACTCTGGGTGCCGACACGATCTAATGATGAAGCATCATCCCCGTTTCTAATTGGAAAGTTTCTTGAAGAAATCAAAACATTCCGGCTAAAGTATATACTGCCTGAGCCTTATGATGAGATCTTCGATCCGGAGAAGATGAAGAAAGACAAGATCGTGCATTGGTTAATGATGACAAACCTGGCAGACCAGTCAAAGTTAATACGCTTATGGAATGGCGATGAGAAGATATATAAGCTAGGTGATGCCGCACATTGCATGCCTATAATTGGGAGCACTGGTGCCACACTTGCCATCCTCGATGGTATTGAGGTAGCAGAAGAGTTTGAGAAGAATGGGGGGGCGAGTTTGCATCGATGGCTCATTGAGCGCTTGCCGATTAAGAGGTCGTACGTCGAAGCAGGTCAACGTAGTTTGTATAAGAGACATTCGAAATATGTAAGTTTGACATATATTCCCATGAGAAGGGGACAAACAGTTTTTGATGATCACTGATATTTTCAGTTTTAAGTACCAGTTGTGTCGTTCAGGTGAGGAGGGGTGCCAAGATTACCACATATTCTACTGCATCCCTTTCTGCATTTTCTCGATTCCAGAGTTCGATTAAAAGCCACAACCAGCGTTATCAAGGGAGCCTTTTCAATAGTTTCATATTTTAATGGCGAGAATTCATTATATTGCATACTCCTCGTAAAACGAGCATGATTGATCTAATTAAACCCTATTCCTTCAATGCCAGATGACAGCCTCTGGATTATCCTTGTAGATAACACTATTCATCAGACTTCATCTCTTTGGTAGAGTAGAAGAGAATATTCATTCTTTAAGTGACTGTTAAATCTCGCCATCCAACCCACCCTTTCTCTTTGAACCAGGCAATAGTATTCAGGGCCTCGCACCGAATACTAGCACCAGATACTGATAAGCTTTCGATATTTTTTCCTCATCACTCGCTCCCATCTCTATGCATCCACGCCATCGACGAGAGTTTCAAATGAAGTCGCTAAACCCCACCATCCTCCCGCCTCTCCTTTTCCTCCACCGAACCCACGCCACCAGCGCACACACCCATTTCACACCCCACTCCTCGGAAGACCACGCGCGACCGCACGACAAAGCTCGTCATCTTCACAAGAGGGATCTTCTTCCTGGTGAGCTGACGTATGGTAAAGCTTCGGTCCCGTGTGCTGGGCCGGATGGCCAATATTGTTACGGTCCTGCGATTGGGGAGGTGAGTTTTTTTCTTTCTTTCTTTCCTTGCTTGCCTACTTCTGCGCTTGTGTGTATGTATGCATGCATGATTATGATAGAGTTGTGTGGAGCTGGATCCCCTCCTTTTTACTCCCCCCCCCCCTTTTCATCCTCCTTCCAAGCGTCTTGCCCGTGGTAGTTTTGCAATTTGAAAAGTTCTCGGTGGGGTAGATGGATGGGTGGATAGATGTATACCAGACGAAGGAGAAAATACGCGATCGGCTATGCTAAGTGTGTATAAATGCTGACGAATCCCATGATACAAAACAGTCATGCTGCAGGAACGATGGTGGATACTGTGAAAGAGGAGATGTATGCGCGCCAATCGAGGGGTACTGTTGCTGCCATGAGGTATGTTGCCATCTCCCTAACACATCACGCCCGTTCCCCATCCCCCCCAAAATTAAATCGCCTCAAAGTTTTTTGTAACTCACATAGTAACTACTCACCTCCAGGATGAAGATGCTCAAACTTGCATGTTCCGTCTCGGCATCACGTGGACTGATAGCCATACACCCGATTCCGATTCCGAATCCGAAGGCTCAGGCTCAGGTTCAGGCTCGGGCTCAGGCTCAAGCATCACGTTGGCATCTGCATCTTCCTCCCTTTCGGCGTCGCTGGAGAGGGGTGTACTCCGTGTGGGATCGAGCGTGGGTGGTGTTGAGAGTGGTGCTCATAAATCGACTTTGGCGGCTCTTCCTCTCCGGTCGAAATCTCTCCCTGGGGGATTTATTGCTGTGGGCGCACCGATGGCGGAGGCGAATGAGAGTTTGACGGGTGGTGCTTTGAGGGTGGGGAGGGGAAGAGGGTTGGGGTTGGGAATTGAGGGGTGGATGAGTGGAATTTGGCTGGTTTTGTGGCTTTGGGGTTGTTGTGGTGGATGATGGATGATGGGTGATGGGTGATGGGTGAAGGGTGAAGGGGGAAGGGGGAAGGGGGAAAAGCGAGATATGTATTTATTGTTTGTTGGTTTCTGTTGTTTTGAGCAATGTATCTATCTACCTATCTATCTATCAGCTCCATCTAATCATTCCTTTCCATCCATTTCCTTTCCACATCCAATGATTAATTACTGCAAAGAGTATTAGCTCTAACACCCCCTACCCTACTCTTCTAACGAATAATTACATCTACATCTATATATACTCACTCGAGTCCATATATATATGATACACCCTCCCTCAGTATCCTAAATCAATCCCCGCCAACCTATCATCATCTCATGCTCCAAAGCTCCACAACCGCCAAAATCCTTTACAAGCTGCAAGTTGCCAGATGCAAGTTGCAACAACCTGTTTAAATCCCTTGTTCTTTGCCCACCCATTCACCACTGCTAATAAATTACAATCCATGGACACAATCAATCCATAGACAGCAGACCCAGCAGGTTCTTCCCATCAAAAGGCCTCTTGGCATCTAGACTACGGCATCTTCTTCCTTGATAAACATTACATTACATAACATTCCCCAAATGCAGACTCGAAACAGGTTACCCATTACTCTGCTACTCTGCTACTCTGCTACTCTGCTACTCTGCTACTCTGCTACTCTGCTACTCTGCTACTCTGCTACTCTACTACTCCGTACGTATAAAGAAACAACAATGAAATTCCCACCATAATTTTATCATCTAATCAACTCCCAAGCTCCTGATGTTCCTGATGTTCCTAATGTTCCTAATGTTCCAACGACGCCGGCCTCAATAAGCTCAACCCAGCAAGCAGCAAGCACATGGTTGATTTCTTCATCGAGGAAGATCATTGGGAAGCTAAAGTAGATGCTACTCGTAGATATTAAATACTCGTATATCAGCAAGGTTATTGTATGTACCCGAGGAGTACTAACGATATTCTTGTATATACTCTATATATATATAGAACAACAAAACAACGATCGTGATTTGCCATTTTAAGATATACCCGTCTATACTCGAATATACCGCAGAATAGTCTTGAAAGAAGAAGAATGAAGAATCTCCAATCGTTTTCTAAGACTCTATCCTACTTGGTCGATTTCCTTGCCATTTTACGAGTAATTGTATGACAGAAAATGGGCGCTTATCAAGGTATGAACTTGCTTATTCTCGGCGGAAGTGGGGCGGATTAGTTGATCGGTAGTGCTCGAGTGCTCGTAGATACCTGGTATACTACTGTATTTGCTTACTTAACCACGCGAAGTCTAGAAATATTCAAATGCTACTAGAGTAGAGTAGCATTCTAAGAGTAGCATTTAAATGCTACTCAGATATACTCTGTATTTGTTTCTCTAACCAATACGTCGTTAGCCTTGATTAGTTATTCGCTTAAATTATGTTGTACTCGAGTACTCTACTCGTAGAAGCTATTAGAGATAGCGAGCATAATAACTTATAATGTGTGTGTGAATATAAGATTATATCATATACTCTGTATATCTAGGGAGCAATGATAGAGGGAAGGGATGAGGGTGTTTATCGAATCAAGGGATTCATCAGATCATGTGCGGCGGTGGTGACTAGCAATACTGCATGTAAACTTGGCATTTTTCCTTTTCTTTTGGAGGGCACAGATAACCCAGACGAACTTCCACACTGAGTAATGGTTCAGAGCATCATGCATCATGCATCATCGTGCATAACGGCTTTGACCCCATGTACCCAATGATAACTTATATCTTCATTTGGCAAGGGTGTTCGGTTTTGCCAGAGCTCCGAATATATATTGGCTCTACCCTTTGATGTTAGCTCCTGCATAATTACAAGAACGACCCCGCTCAGAGAGAATACACTTATGAGTAGTATTTGTGGGTGTTCCATTGACAACCCGTCGTACAAATACTCTTTATAATATTCATTGGGGTATAAATATGCGAAGCCTCGGTGTCACTATCTCGGTTGTTGCGAACCCCTCACGCCAAAAAGGTGGAAAAGGTGAAAAAGGTGGAAAGCGTGGTAGCAGGCTAACCCCGCCCTTTGAACCTGTACTTAAAGTGATTGGAATCTCTATAAACTTCGATAAACCTTTTGCAATCTTCATACTGTATTCTCTCTTCCGAATAGTCTTTAAGAAGATAAAAGAGCAATATTCAGCCTCGCAAGGAATAAATTGCAAAAATGGCTGCAGCCACAGCTCAATCCTTCGATATTCCAAAACAATATAAAGCCATCGTTTATGATAGCCCCGGAAATATTTCCACGAAGATCGAGCAGTTAAATACACCTGAACCCGGAACTGGTGATGTGCTCGTTCGACTGTGAGCCCGCATTCTATACTCCTCTCGTCGATGTGATTTCGCTGACTATGATGTTGTATCTAGCACCCATAGTGGTGTCTGTCACAGTGACCTGGGAGTCTGTACAAATAGTTGGCGTGGACGTAAGCTTGCGACCTTGGTCATGTATAAGCTGATGTTCTAATGTCATGAAAGTCCCCCACCCGATACAAGCTGGGCAAGTCGGTGGTCATGAAGGAGTTGGAATCGTCCAAAAATTAGGCCCAGGTTTGGAGAATGGTCTCGTGAAGCTTGGTGATCGTGTTGGAATCAAGGTTAGTTCGTCCTGAAAGCCTAGGGAAACATGTTGAGTTGAAAATCCTCAAAGTGGGTCGCATATGCATGTGGTGGCTGTCCTCCTTGTCTTACTGGTAGAGATGCTCTTTGCTCCGTAAGTTAATCCAAACTCCGATTTCGCCTTGGAATGAAAAACTCAAGTTTTAATCTTATAGAATAACAAAACTTCTGGCTATTATTGTTCGTGAATCAAGGCTCTCCAAGTGGGTAGACATCTCTAATTAATGGAAACAGATCCGGGAACTTTCCAGCAGTACGCGCTCGCTCCAGCGAGCTATGTAACGCCGATTCCAGATGATCTAGATTCTAAGGATGCTGCTCCTCTGCTGTGTGCTGGTATCACGACGTGAGTTTTCACAGCCTCAATTCGGTCGCTTAGTGGGCCAGGCCTCCTCAGGGGCCGGCCACCCCTCAAGTAGGCGAAGCTCACAGAACTCTTGGATTTTAGATATTCAGCCTTGAGAAAAAGTGAAGCAGAGAGTGGGCAATGGGTTGTTATCGGTACGGCCATCCCCGAGTTCAATGAAGTCATCTAAACTAACATACAATAGCCGGTGCGGGAGGTGGCCTTGTAAATTCCTCTCCAACACCCCGAATCTGATCGCGTACTAACCCTGCATAGGGCCACTTAGCTTGTCAAATTGGAAGTCGTGGTATGGCAATGAGGATTATTGGAATTGATCATGGAAGCAAGGAAAGTTTGGTGAAAGAATGCGGGGCAGAAATCTTCATTGATGTCACCAAGTTCGATGATAAGACGATTGAAGAAGAGGTCAAGAGAGTCACAGGTGGACTTGGAGCATCTGCTGTCATCGTATGCACTGGTTCTAATCGCGCTTATGCTCAAGCGCTTAGTTTATTGGGATTTGGAGGAACTTTGGTCTGCGTTGGAATGCCAGAAGGCGACTTCCAAACTATTGCCAACTCATTCCCTGCAGCTATGGTGAAGAAGTCCTCTATCGCATCAGTAATATGAGCTAACGACAACAGATCGCCAAAGAATTGAAGATCAAAGGTTCGGCGGTAGGCAACAGACGTGAAGCATTGGAGGTACTTGAGATGGCCGCCCGCGGTGTTATCAAAACTCATATTCGGGTGGAGAAGATGGAGAACTTGACAGAAGTATTCAAGGAGCTTTCGGAGGGCAAATTACAAGGAAGAGTCGTACTTGATCTGTCATAGTGAAGGGGCGGTTTGTCTTTGCCACCCTTATCATGCCAGGTGAGCATCTTCTAGTGATCTCTTCCAACACTTTTAATTGCAGCTGAGGTATGAATGAGGAGGATGTGATGATGATGAGACATGAAACGATTCCTTTGAATGTGACACACCGAGGAGCAACCCCACTCCGGAATTGGTGATTTAAGCTTCTATAATAACAATGAGCCCACATATTGACAGCCAATATAATCTGCAAATTTGACATGGCCCTCGATACCTCAAAATACTGACTCAGAGACAATTGCGTGATCAGTCCAAACACCATCAGCTGAATGATTTGATACCGATAGCTTGGTAACGCCCAAACCTTACAGGCTGTAACAATGACATATCCGTAGAAGCTCTAGAAGTTCCTGGCGACTTGGTGCGTTGAGTTGAGGCTTGACGTGCCTCTTTTAGATATGTTTTTCGCGCGAAGATGTGGCCGAGAAATGCCTTTGGTGACGGTGGCCCACTTGCCGTGCTGCGCCACGAATGTCCATATCCTTAACCTTACCATCTTCACCTTGTCACTTGACGAACAAATGATGCGGAGGTGTTGGTGGAGTGCCCAAATATGCATGATGCACAAGGTTATTGCTCTTGTGTGTGTGTGTGTTCTAGGTTGAAGAGAGGTAGCCCAGTCGAAGGTAGACAGACTACTGCAATACATATGCACGAAGATTGAAAGTTGGTCAAGCGTAATTCAATTGATTTCTCCCTTTCGTCGTAATGTCAACCATTGCTGAGCGAGGAGTAGTGAGTGCCGGGCGTCCAACTAAAAGGCCACAATCCTCAATCCCCCCTTGCTACAGTGACCAGCCTGTAGTAGGCCTCGGATCGATCCGTAAGATTGATGAACCTGTGAGCTATTTTCCACTTGCCCAATTTCCATCCCTTGTGTGATGTTGTGTGTAGTATGTGCGAGTACAGCAATTGGTACCAGGATGGGAAGGCTAATGAATTGATAGAGTTAATGAAGGGGGAGCTGGATGAATCGATGGATTGAGAGGAGTGTGAGCCTTACCACCGAGTAGACGACGAGACAACCTCTTCAGCCTTTTTTGTTTCTTATGAAATCATCAGTTGTATTGGGTTGAAGGTTTCAGTCAGCTCATCGTCAGCCTGGTCGGTCCACTTACGACCGACAGTACCGAGCATACTCATCTATTCGGCTTCTTCGTCTTGCACCGTCTTGCACCGTCTGGCATGGTGTGGTGTTGTTGGAATATGTGTGTAAGGAGCACTCGAGTATCCTCAGATGCATTGGTGATCCTTCCAGTCGCTCCTACCCAGCTGTTTGTCATCCAACCAAAGTTTGACGCCGCAAGCGAGTTTATTGTGGCTTGACACCCCCATTTTCGCACTATTACCATACTGGTAAAGTGGTAAAGTCCACATCCTACATCTTATCATATGAGTGCCTTGGGTTCCCACCCAGCCGGCCCTCAAGTAGGCCCATGCGACCGAATTTGCGACCTACTAAAGGACCAGATGCTGCTGTTATTGCAAAGGCTGAGCATCACTTGCTTTTAATCCTCTGCATACGAAGAAAATGACGAAGAAGTTCACAGGCAGAAGGGAGGGGGAGTTACAGTTTCATAAGATATATAAGTCACACCATTATCGGCATCACCATGGAATTCATACATTCATGTCTTGTGCATTCTTACCTTCATGTCGTCTCCGCTTCCCAAGTTCAGCGACCTTTATATCAGCAAGACCATGCATGCAACACGTAGTGGCCAGGTCCACTCCCACCAATCTTTGATAGGAAAGGGCTCTGCTGGTGACGGTGGATCAGATAATGGTAGTGACCATTCGATACATCCTGATAATGGCAATGAAGACGAAGAACATGAGAGAGAAGGCAGAGAGAGAACACCCCAAGAGTTTAACGTGTTCTCAGAAGATGGGGAGTCAGAAGACGACGACGACGACGACGACGACGAAGGCAACGAGGTCAATGAGTCACACACTGTGCTTGCTGTCGATCATTGCAGATTGGTGCGATCAGGGGGACAGTCGAGGGAGGAATCGAATCCATACTTCGCTTTCCAGGTTGGTGTCGCAGAGGTCAAAACCGTCGGTATTCGAATTGGTTCGTTAAGGCAAGGCGGAGAAGAGAAATGCTCCGAGTGCGGAATACAGTCCTGCTTCCACATTATCAGGCTCAAATCTGCAATGGGAATATCAGCCGATGATGATTGCTATCAGCGTCTTGAAGAAAGGGGTATGTCCAATGTATGCGACGAACTTGGGTGGGATTTCTCAGACAAGCCCTACCTTTTTCCAGCGCCACAATGGTCGCTTAAAAATGAGACACTGAGAAGAAGTACAGCATCCCGCGGAAGAGATGGCGACGTCATGGATATGTTATCGTTTTTTCACCCCCAGGCCGTGGCGGACGAGTACCGAGATATCTTTGAGTTTGCTGTCCATAACGACGATGTTCTTGTTCCCTACAATCTTGAGGCTACTTTACCCAGGTTGCTGACCCAAGACGATGTTATTTTCCGTCGATTTGAACAGCATATTCCTAAAGACCGCCGTGATATGCTATACATACATAAAATGGAGGATAAGTTTAACGAGTCACTTCGACAGCTGGACGAATATTCAACTTCTGGTGCCCTGTCTAATTGGAATGCCTTGGCCCCACCCGGAAATATTGGGTTTGAGCACGATATACCATGGTGTGCTCAAACTCTCATTCAAATTAGTGATTCGATGAGTGACAACCTGAGGAGGAGAGTCGGTATGAGCAGACGCAATCAGTTGCAAGCAGCAGCAATCCTGATCCGAATGTTGGAGGCTGTTCGTTCGCGAAATGTCGATGTGTACCCGAATCATTCTTTCCGACGCAACAGACCTCATGGAGAGCAATTGACCAATCGAAACCTTTACCTGAACTTGCTCGGTCCACAATCCGAAGAAATTCTAGGTAGGAGCGGCTTCATTCTTGATTCCCTAGAACTTTTACCTGGGAACGTTATTTCCACCGGTGATTTTGTCGATCGCCTAGATCGCCTCCACGCCGATCTTAGCAGTGTCGCATTTGTTTCTCCAAGACGAATATACGTGAACAGACTAGGGCTGCTCATCTCGAAAATCAGGGCGAGTCATGAGCTTCCTCTAGTGTCTGCTTCGCTGCCAATGCCAGCTACAAGCACTTTTTCTGCCGATCTCAATCCTTCCTACAGTGTTGAATCGAGCTCTTCCTCTCATGTTACTTCAGGCCCCTCATCTCTCAGAGGATCTAGCTCTTTGTCTCGTGTTAGGCGAGGCCCTTCTACTCGTTCAACACCAGGAAAGCGGTCCGGAAGGTCCGCAAGGTCTGCAAGGTCTGCTAGTTCTAAGGATCGACGAGGAAAACGGGCAATGAAGTGACGTTTACTGGTCAAGGCTCATTTATACACGACGGAGGAGTTTTGAATCTTCTTGTTTCTTGTTGTCTGTGCTTTTTGTGCATATTATCTTATGGCCAGGCACCACCAGATTAATCTTCTAACCACAGGGATTTATTACTGTCTTTTGGGAAGTTTCGAAGTAGCGTTTTATACCAGATGGAATTTGGCGCATCATGTTTAGAAGACAATTCTTACCAGACTAGAAGTTGATATTGTGTGTTAAAATGTACTATCTATATTCTCCAGGTTGCTTTGGCGCAATTCTGTGGTGGCTTTGCAAGAAATGTACTTTATCATCGACTTGAGAAGGTCCCCAAAATAATGCCGGCAATGAATTGTTTCATATTATCATGCTTCTTCTTCAGAAGCGAATAATGATGATAGACCTTTTGGTATTTGGGTATCAAGAAAGTTTGAAATTCTGCACTATCTCCTTCAATATCTCTGAGGCCTGTTAGGCTCAACCCTTTAATTTGTCTATGTTTGATCATTGCTTGGAGGTTCTGATCTGATACATGTTGGCTCTGTATTGCGAGATCATCTAAGTTTCCGAGAACTTTAGGACCTTTTCATTTTGATGAGTCAAATAGTATCGTTTCCTTCTGTAGACCAATCTCAAACAATAAAGCTCTATCCTCCAATGAGTTCGGCCTCTAATTGATTCCTGCAGGAAGGTGCATTGGATACCCAATAGCATCTTAACCAACCTCTCGAAAGGCCTCCTCAGCAGATACTCGGTATTTCCAGTAAGCATCCTCATCTGCAGTCCCGACTTCTTCTCATCTTCAACGGCCTTTTCATCAACTATGATAACTGGCTTGCCATTCATTTTGCCGCAGTGAGCAAGCCCCACGGCCTCGGAAATTTCCCCCAGGCCGCTGAATGGATTTGTTTGAACTTTCACGTTGTGCTTTGATACTAATTCTAGCATTTTTTGTGCTTCGCCTCGAGATCCTACACACCTTGTCAAATGACGATCGCGGGGGCCAAGAATCAATTGCCTCACCAACCAGACTACCATGGATTCCAATATCTCGGAATACCGAATAAGCAGATAGAACACTGGTATTTTTGGGCTGTGCAATTTGAACCATTGTGCTATCTATTTTAGCAAACATGGGGCCAGCAAGATTTTCAAGGAGGCAGAGAGAATTGTAGGAGTAGCAAACCCTCCTCATCAAGACCATAATATCACAAGGCATATTTTAATGTGGAAGTTAGACTTACGCCTCTTTGTGATCGCATCGGCTGCCGCTGCAGAGCTTTCGTGATCACTGACGTTGAGGGTCGAGTTTGCACCCTGGCCACCAGTGACCTTTTGGACTTCCTCTACAATCTTCTCTTCACTTTGACGTGTATCAGCCCAAAAAATCTGCGCCACAGCCTTTGGCTACTTGTAACGCTTCATCTCTAGCATCCAAAGCAACACTTTCAAGGCCAAGCGCTTTAGCGAACCAAACTCCCAAATGACCTAGACCTCTACCCGCTCCCCCTATTGCAATCCACTCCCCTGCTTCCAGGCTGGCTCTTACCAGCCCGCTCCCTTATCTTCATAAGTCTTATTGTTTCATAGCCCTCATGAATCGGCATGAAATGAACTCAAAAAACTGTAATTCCAGCACAAGCCAACGGAGCCACCGATGCAAAACTCACATTATCCGGCAACAAACTACCCTCACTCCCATCTACAACCTCATACTCCGCAAAAGATCCATCTCTGAGTACGCCCGGATAGCTTCCGACATGAGCACAATACTGTTGCTCTTGCCCGGGTCCAATATAACCGGCACATACTCCACGACGATGATAGCTTAGACTACAGAGGATACGACCTCCGGCTTTAAAGCCTGATACGCTCGAGTCTATGGGCAACAAAGGTGCCGGCTCCTTCGTGTGATGCGGTGTAAGGAAGTGGCGTACCCATTGTGCCCGCCAATACCATGTCATCGGTGCGACGTAGAGAGGCGGCAGCTACACGGATTAGCATGTCGTATTCAGGGATGGCACCATGAGAGGTATAGATGTGGGGGACTTTGTAGGGTTTGTTGAATTAGATTATGTATTCGTTTGCTGTTTCGAGTCTTGTATTTTGCTGATATCCCCAACATCATTTCTCCCAGGGGTAATGTTTTGTAGGGAAATCACGCTGTGTCGTCGAGAGAATACTTACTCCCCCGACTTGCGCTGCGAGCATCTTTTCGGGGACTCCTTCGAATGTCATCTTGATGTGAGTGAGTTCGTCTGTTGAAGTTGTGATACTTAGTTTGTTACATGTATTTGAAGTAATGCACGAGGTGATAACGTTAACCTTTTCCTTTTCTTCCGCAGAATGTTGTTGTTCGGGAACGGAATTCTGAGGGACCTCCTAACAACAGATTAACCTGATGAGCTACTTGATTCCGCATTTACGACATCAACGACCTCGGGAGGAAAAGGAAGTTGAATACGACGAACGATGTGATTTGAAAGGAGTAGAATTCATTGTTGTTCGAATTTTAAGGTTAATGATGAAAGTGCAGAGGGATTTGCAATTGGACACGATGGCGGATGACAAACCCCCGGCACTCTCAGTCACCCCAGCCGCCAACCCCTACAAGATATATATCCCTTTTCGTCAACATCAACATCAACAGCAACAGCAACAGCAACAGCAACAGCAACATCAACATCAACATCAACATCAACATCAACATCCTCGTACTCATACTCACTCTTGATTCGGGAATCGCATCAATCGATCAACCAACCAATCAACCACAAAGCAGATGATCAGATAGATGAACCAATAGAAGCAAGCTTACACGACGCCGAACTAGACAAGCTATGCAGCAATATAAAGGAAGCTCAAGCTTCCGAAGCTCCAAGTATTTGGGGACTTCAAGATTTTGGGGTAGTGAGACTTGGAAAAAAATTGCATTGTTTTTTGTTATTTTCGCTTTCTTATACGTCTCGTACATTATGTTGCTGGATCAGATCCTTTTGTTGTCTCTTACGGGTGTTACATCATCGGCCTTGCTTCCTGAAAAGCAAAAACAGCCATCTTCAACTTCTACTACCAATGTTCCACAGTACTTTCGGACAACACCAGAACTTTGGGCTGGTCCAACGGCGACTGGTCGAGCACCTTTCCTGGTAAGTAGCAAAGATAGCTGGCCTTCTACTCCCACTCCTATCAGAACTACATGTATCGATATTAATTTGTCGTTCAATTTAGGCCCAAACAAATCCAGTCTCATTTGCACCAACGGTGACTTTTGTCCCAAATTCACCACTTGAGACTGCTCAGCCCATTGTAGGCCAAGGTCACAATGAGAGTATATTCCAGCTAATGGGGCATCTTTCTCCTTATTTACCCAATCCATCCGGATTTGGAGTTGCAGAGTACCCATTGCCACCTGGAGCGAAGATCACTCAACTTCAGGTAAAGATTCGCATCTTCTTTGATTAGATTCAGATCTTCCTCCAAATGTCCATATCTTTGGAATAACCAGTGCGTTTGAATACTCTAGATGAGTTTGAACCATTATTCAAACGCTATCTGCACCAACAAAACGCCATGGCACTAGAAATTCCAAAGATATAGAATATACTACATGCTGATATTTTATAGATGCTTTCACGCCACGGAGCACGTTATCCTACATTAGGAAGTAATGTTGTAACATTTGGCCAAAAGGTTGCGAATAATACGGGGAAGCTCGATGCTACCGGAGTTCTTTCGTTTTTAAACGACTGGAAGTACGAATTGGGCCATGAAATTCTTGTTCCCCGTGGAAGACAAGAATTGTATGATAGTGGAATCTTACACTACTACCAATATGCCCAATTATACAATCCATACAGCAAAATCATCGCCAGGACTACTACCCAAGATCGGATGCTAAAGGTTTGTGATTCCTTCTCCATTCTGTGGCATGAATCTAAAAAATCACAGAGCGCTGAGTATTTCATGGCTGGTTTCTTCGGCCTTGAATGGGCAAATAATGCTACCATTGAAGTCATCATTGAATCAGCTGGGTTCAATAATAGTCTGGCAGGCTATGATAATTGCCCCAATGCGAACAATTATAGAAGCGCAGGAGGATCCAATGCTACAAACCAATGGGTTGCCACATATCTGCAGAATGCCACCGCGCGTTTCCAATCTATGGTCTCACCGGAGTTCAATTGGACTATCACAGACACCTACGCAGCTCAAACTATGTGTCCATATGAGACTGTAAGTACAAACTTGCTAGTTTTAGCTAGCCATCATAATCTAACATCGCGTAGGTGGCCTATGGTTACAGTGCCTTCTGTAATATGTTTACCTATCAAGAATGGGTCGACTTCGAATACTCAGTAGACCTTTACTTTTCCGGTGGAAGTTCCTTCTCCTCTCCTACTGGCCGCGCCGTCGGAATTGGCTACGTCCAGGAAGTAGTTGCCCGTCTTCAAAACCACACCTTGGGTTATTCTGGCTCTCAAATCAACATTACCCTCGACAATAACACCGACACCTTTCCACTAAATCAATCCATCTACTTTGATTTCTCTCACGATACAAACATCATGTCTATCCTCACCGCTTTTGGTTTCAAACAATTTGCCACAGTCTTACCAGCTACCCATCACCCCGGCCCACACAACCTAACCGTCTCGCATATGGAGCCTTTTGGAGCTAGATTAGACATGGAGGTTATCAAGACACCGAAACCATTAGCAGCCGATAGGACTTATACAGATGGGAAGGAAACGACGTATATACACTTCATTCTTAATCAAAGAACGATACCCCTGGGAGTCAGTTTCCCGGAGTGTGGTGCCGATAGGCTGGATGGCTGGTGTGAGCTGGAGACATTTTTAACGGTGCAGAGCAAATCGACGAAGGAGGCTCAGTACGAGTATGCTTGCTTTGGAGATTATCCTGCGGAGCCATACGGAAGCGTGACGAATGGCGCGCCTAATTCATACCACTAGGATTTCCATGTTTTCGAATCGATTGCCGGCGTTTGCTCTTTCTGTTGTATCCAAGGCGCACTGGCATTGTCAAAGGGGTTATTCACTTTCCTGTTAATAGCTTCATTTCATCATAAGACTCATCATACACACTCAATCTCTGGTGATTATTTCACAGTGCCATATCCATAGATCCATGAATTCGTCGGTAGAATACAGCTAGCTAATCGATGTAAGGAATGCTGATGCGAAAAAGGTTCGTACAGCCGAAACTCATTCTAAATGCAGATATATATATATATTGCGTTTTTCAATCATGACATCTCGCTTCCAACCACCTAGTAGACAAGCCATCTCGAACGCTACCATTGTGACAACTAGTTCCCGGTACATTCTCGATAGTGCATCCGGGCCGCTGGATCTCCAACCGGAGCAGATGGTTTTGTGGGGTTTAGGGAAACAAGCCCGAAGCTATTTTAAACTTTGCTGGATGAAATTCGTGGACGTGCTCAACTTGTGTGCTAATTGCTGTAGAAAATTTGATACTCCATGACCATGAAAAAATGGAAATGAGACTGATGATGATGCTGTAATTCCATTAATATTTGCAAGATTATCATGGAGAGGTGTGTTATCGTGCAAATAGTAGTGACCTATGTGCCTCTGCTAACGGAGGTTGATATGTTTATTCTTTGACCTATCTAGATAGGTGAAGTGAGTGCGTTGTAACTCCACGTGAATGCGTATACCCTCTCGGTTAAAGCCAGAACGCCCCCTAATGCCTCCATCATCAAGATATGCCAAACTATCGCAATGCCACCCAAATCCTTTTATAAACCATGTATATCCGTATCCATATGTGCTAGCCCAAAACTAAGCACTTATTGTTGTCTCTGATTTGAGTTCTGCAAGAGGTACCGTTTCCGCCTCAGTTAAAGTCGATGATTGGGTCAGACTCTCAAGAATTCGACTCTTTTTTTGCTCTCCTCCATCATCTTCAGTATTTTTTCTCTTTTTCTTTGATGCCTTTGCTTCTGCCTTTGCTTGTGCTTGTCGGAGTTTGTGAGCCTCGACTTGTTTTTCGGAGATTCCAATTTTCTCGTCGACATCAATTGCCTGCTCAAGCAAGCTTTTGTAATCTAACTGCTCGCATAGTTGCTGGTAGTTTTTGGACTGCTGAACGGCTCGATAAACTGGAGCCTTCCCTGGTACCAGATGGCCTAAGAGGTACTTCGTATTTCCAAATCTGTTCTCTGTGTCCAAGCAAAATTTCATGTATTTTGGAACCACCTCCTCCCATGGTGCCAGACCACCATCGGCTTCACTTCTAAAGCAACTCGAATTTGCCTCGGCAGCCACAGCGATCATGCCTCCATCTGTGCCAAATTCACCAGCCAACTGCAAGGCCTGGTCTCTATTTTCCACGTCTCCGTTCATCAAGCAAGCGACACCACTCTCCCGACAGATATCCGCAATCATCTTAAGCTGGTCTCGAATGGCTCTTTCTCTTGGGCGCATTGGTGTAGTTCGACAATGGATCGTGAGACCTGTGATGCCAGTAGCGCAAAGTTTTCGAACTAGAGATTCAGTCTTCTCGGCAGTTTCCAGTAATCGAATCTTCACACTTATTCCAATTTCAAATTCCGGCACAATTTCCTTGACTAAAGCTTCCAGAATGGCGCATAATTTATCCGGAGTTTGTAAGAGTGCTGCCCCCATTCCACCGCTTGTACTGAATGGTTTTGGGCATCCTGCGTTCACATCTATACCTACGACGTCTGCGGCCACCATGCGCGCACACTGTACTGCCCTTTCAGGATCGGATGTGCCGATTTGGAATATGAGCTTTTTGCCTTCGAGTTCAGGGTGCAGACGGAAGATGAGACTCTCATTCAGATTCGCATTTTTCTCCTTGTGACCTTGGGAAGGAAGTCGTGTAAAATCTATTGTATTCAGAGCGGTGTTCACTTTGCGGGTTGTTCCAATCATGGATCGATCGACGGTCTCGGGGCCTGTGGATTCGTCAGTTTGTCTGTCTGGCTGGTACAGGTGAGGAAATCCTTACCCCATACTAGATCTGCCCCATAGTGAAGAGCAAGTAGTCGTGAAGGTAGTTCACCGGATCTTACCATAGGAGCACTCAATCATAATGTTAGTTTCTTTTTCTGATTGTCATTTGCGATGCGTTGAACTCACAGTACTACCTTGCCCCTGTAATCCACACCTTTCCTAGGAATAGGAACTTTCTTGGAGGTCGATGTCATGATAGAAGATATGAGACGTCGCATAACATCGTATTCATGAATGTACTCGGACACATAAACACACTTCAAATGGGAGGAAGAAAAGGAAGCCCGTCACAAACTCGAAAAATAATTACACTATCGCGCTACACGTGACCTTGGACAAGAGATGTGGGGTTGACCAATCACCGGGCCAGCATGATCAGATCCCACATTTTGATATTGATGTTGATATTCGAGTACAGTACAACCACCACCAATAGTTGAACTCAAAGCTTCGAGACTCTGATCATGATTCCATACCATACACAAAAATGTCCAAGTGGGTATTGAAGAGTGAGGTGAGGTGAGGTGAGGTGACATGACATGAGATGAGATGAGGTTACGTTAGGTATGCCAAATGCGTGGGAAATCGCCCTCCATGTTATTTATTCCTCCTAACCTCTGGTGCTCCCAACGTATAGCCTTGTTGAACTGAAGTTGGGTTGGAACATTCACTACATGATTGCCGCTGATAGTCTCCTCCTCAATACCCCAATCCGGAGATGCAAATATTCAAGTGGATATTGGTCAAGGTGAATGACATTTTGAAATTATGGTTCAACCTCTTCTTCCGTCCTGGTGGTTCTATCTCCTACCATTGAAACAAATCTGCATATTCCCCATCCTATCCTGTAACAGGCTGCTTGAGTGCAGCAAAACCAGATGGTATCCGTGTTCCGTCCGTTGACGCCTCTCAGCATACGATCAAATCATGTCTTCGTTCCATCCATGTGTGCCGCAAAAGAAATTAGGAAATTTATGGTATCATTCATCGTTCTTGTCGCAAGGCTTGTCGTATAAGTGCCTGAAACTGAGATTCGTTAGATAGGTTGTCCTTGTCATGGCGGCAGAGCAAGACATATACATACTATTGCTCAACGGAAACAGTTGAGGCCGCAAAGACGCATACGGAAGGTAGGTCTTCTGAAGCCATGTCTATCTGCAGTCACATTTGCGCCAAATCTTCTATTTCCAACCCCCTTTGTCCAGAAAAGACCCATACTTGCGAGTGATGCGGTTGAGTGTTTGTAGTTATGGAGTGGTTGTGATGGTTGGTTTTTGTGCAGGCGAGCTGGAGATCTTGCAGGTCTTGCGTAGTTTGGGGATATTTTGATTGAGAATATCGAGGCGTCGTTTATAATATATCCAGATAGGCCGTTGAAGAATTAGGATGCGGTGAATGATGGATGATGGATGATGTCGATCAGCCTTTCGCTTCCCAAAACCTGTTTACAGTACGGGCTTGGCACAAATCGTAACGAGGCTTTGATTTTGATTTTCCGCCCCTTTAAATTATAACCTCCAGAAATTAAGAAAAATTAACTTTGATATTTCTTTTCAAGGAGTTTAGAGAAAGTCAGTCATCAAAGTTGGAAACTTCTTCATTTCCCTGTTTTTTCTCTTCAATTTGAGATATGCAACAAACCGAAAATCAAATCAAATCAAATGATCCCTTATTGGATCTTACTCCAATCTCTGCCAACCAGATTGAATATTGGAACAATCGATGTTGAACAACCCCAGATAATTATTCGTGAATATCTGGAGTTAGTTCAAATAGCAGGTGCTCTAAGTTGAACTAGAGACTCACCTTCAGACATCAATCAGTGCTGTGGTATTTTCCCAGCAGTGAGCCATTTGCAGTGACTCCGGTACTTATGACATTTTTTTGGGTGAATTCCATACTTCATTCACCTATATTATACCTTTCCCTCCTTCTATACTTCTTGGGATCACCCAAAATTAACTACAATAACCAATAACTCACAATGGTACTTTTGGCTGAAAAGACAGTTGATACAACTACGAAAGATCTCTGATCGTGGACATTCGATAACATTCCCCCTTGACCAATATGCATCCCGCTGCATGAACTATCCCTTACGCCATCAAGTTGAAGATGTCAATTTCTGAATAATAGATAGGTAAATATCGATGCCAAAGATCTCTCTCGCGCCATATCCACAAACCGAGCTCAAACCATCATCCGTAAGCTAGATGCAGGATTCCACGCTGCTGGATTGGAAAAGGGTGATTGCGTGTACTTACCTTCGTTTAAGGATGTGAGAACTTGAAGGGTCCCTCGAAAGCAAAAGCCTCTAATGGATGAACGCAGGTTTATTATTCCGTCGTCTTTTCTAGGTGCCCAACTCCCATACTAAAACCATCACTGCCAATTTCACTCCCGTTCATACTATGCCCACACAGGTATCATAGCAGCAAGCAAGCCTCTGGACCTGAGAGAACAGACTTAGATACGACGAATACTGGCACTACTAATGTTCCACGCGGCTGGCGTCCCAGGTCCGTAACTCATCCTCCATATTCCCAGAAAAAAGGCTCCAAATCAGAAAAGCGTAGCACATGTAAGCGTCCTAAAAGCTCGACACATCTCCGTCATAATGTCTTCGAGCTTGGCCCGTTTCTCAACCACATAAAAGCATTCAAGGTCCACGAAATGGCTCTTGTTCCGCCCATTGCAATAGTAATCATCATGTCCGGCCTCGCGGGATATAAACTAAACGGCGTCAAGCATGCTGGAATAGGCGCAGCTCCCCTTTGAAAAGAATTACAGGGTAAATGAAAGCAACTATGTGCACCAGAGGCGACGATCAATGAAGCTTGGGGCCTGCCGGAGGCAAGCTGCATTTGTTCGATATCTTATTACTGGGAGGATGGTACGCTGGGTAGTGTCGGGAGAATGTGGTCAAATATCGAAGTTAAAGCATGTTTCCTTTTATCTCTAATAGATTCCAACGTAACCTGCGCTGCAATCCGACAATGCGGGCTCTCAACTCTCACGTTAACTCTGAATAGGGCTGTGATCTGACTGTCAACTCAGTCACTTAATGCACAACAGCTCAATCTTTCCGATCTGAAGCGTCAAGTAAAATTTCCTTGGAATATTTCGTTCGAATGTGTCGAATTCTAATTCCGGGAGCTAAATATTGTATTTTCGAAAACCGAACTTCTGATTGTCAGTCAACGCCTTGGCTATGTGCGCCAATTAGGTCAATTGACGTACGTCACGTGCAGAAACTCAGCTCATTTTGGCGACCCGACCTTAAAGTCTCTGGAATATTGGGCCATATTCAAACATTGAAGGCTTCTATCTTTGAACTGCGGCATCCGTAACATAGAGAGTCCCGATGCTTCGGGCTCCCTGTGGGACACATTGAGCTCAAACGCTGATCCGAAACTACCACGTAGAACTATCGATGAGGGAGGCAATGAAAGAACGGCATATGATATCCGTAGTGAACTCTGTGTCAGTGGCCCAGCCAATATCTCCGGTTACTATAAGTCTCCTCGGCGCCCCTATAAAATCTATCACACCTAACCCTCTTAAAGTCGAGAACAAAGCCGCGAACAGGCTATCATTTGACTCCTCTAACTTCTTTGAAAACTGGCGATATAATGTATTGTGACTCGACCGCAAGAAAGAACTAATCAAAGTGCGAGGTTTCAAAATTACGCCACCCGGATATTGGGTATATACTTCCCTTTCACCCATGGGTAGTTGATGCAGCAGTGATTGGAATCAGGGGCTCGGCTAAGCATGGATAAACGCCAAGAGCTTATGTGGTATAGAGACCTGTCGAGGAAGAAAGAAGCTAGAAGAAGATGCAAAAGAATGGTGTGGAAAGGGATTAGCGAAGTATAAGGAATTGACGGTGGTGTTGGATTTGTGAAGGTAATTCCGAAGAATGCAAGTGAGACGATTTTGAAGAGGATGTCGAGGGAAGAAGCTGAACAGGAAATTAAGATGGCTAGACCTTTGATGTGGGGCAGTTGTTAGATAACGAAATTTACAATGATGAGATATTATTATAGGATTGGATGTCTGTCTAAGATGTTGCAAATTGATTTATGCAATAAGTATACAATGTTCAAGGCATATTGAGCAGTGAAAGTAATTTTGATGAGTGAGGTAGGATACGACAGCGCAATGCCTTAAATGCAGCTGAACGATGAGAAAGAGGATTGTATTAATCCTGAAGAGATGGATGATTGAAAAGGGGACGTAGCAAGCCAATGAGATCGACTATAGATTATCTCTATTCTCGTCTGATCCATGCATTGAAACGCTTTTACTCGGATAAGGTATTCCAAACATTCAGTCATTGTACATGTAGATATTGGAGTGCATGTCTCGCAAACCGGTTCCTTTATTTCCCATGTTCAGCCCTCCAGATTTCCCATCAACAATAGCATAGCATAAAAGATTCACAAAGAAAGGGTACGTGCTCAATTGGTTCAGGTTCCTCCCAGTACAAGCACTGTAGACTAGTGATGCCTTACTCTTGTTCACCTTGAACAAAAGAGCTCTTTAGACACAAACGCCTCTATACTTGAACGCCGCCTTTGCAACATCCCTAACTAGCAATATTGACTCCGGCCCCCACATGAAAACCCCATTGTGCAGAGAGGAACGCGCTCAGGTTCTTAGGCTTCATTCATTCTGGTATCGTGCACCTTGCGCTCGCACATGCCCTTTCATGGCCCCTCTCTTAATATTCTTCCCTTTAACATGTACTCAGCGGGAGAAGAACCTGCCAATCGTGGCACTTGCAATACTTCCCGCGATCCCCGAGGAATACATGGCATTGCCCGCCAGGTTCGATGCCTGTCCAAACTTATCGCATCTGGAGAACGCCAAGGTATTCGTAACCGTCAAACTCAACGCAATCACTATGCATCCATCCACGCTTATCAATAATCTATTCTGTGCCTCGAATCCATTCTCATCGCTGCGCCCGAGATTCGTAAGAAAAGGGATAGAACTTACCGATCAACGTCAACCAAATAAACTCAAACCTAAAAATAGCCACAAAAGCTAGCCCAACCCATAACAATGGTTGCGAGTAGAGCGCAAGCCAGAAGAATCTGCTATCGGTAGGATTTATGATCTTGGTATTTGGATCTGAGGACTCGAAGACCCAGTGTGAATCGCCAGATGCAGGATCGACTTCATTCCACCAGCGAAGTCCAACGAGGCGACGACCGGCGATGTTTTTGAGGTAGTAAAAATCGGCAGCGAGGAGAAGGATGGTTATTATGAAGATTAAAACGCTATTTGAACGGAGAGTTAGTCAGCCACTCGGGAAAGAGGGAGGAAGAGACAGAAGACATACAAGTTTTGGGTGAAGAGAATGCCGAACAGATATACTAGGAGACTCGCTATGTGGGAGTTAGTCATGTATTCAGAATGCCTTGTCCAGCGATGCATTCAGCATAGCATAAAGTCCGTTCATTGATTCCCAGGCTGTTGACGCGCAAACCTACAGATGCGAAATCCTAGGAAACACAATAACGTAATGGGATGCGAGCTAAGACGCCAGCTTAGTGGCCCAGCGGTTTCATTTTGTTCCATGATGAAGGGGAGGAGCTTCTTTCAAATGAGTGTAGAAGTCGAGTTTCTCAGAGTGTTGAACAACTGCATGCTTTATCGGTCTGATACTCGTAATCACCGTAAGGCCAGAGTAGCTAGGAGGTTGGAGCAGGGTCCCTGCATTAGCGTGAAGTGGGCGGTGGACCGTGGCAGAATATTGCTACTTCTGCTTCATTCTTGACACAACTCTCGCAGTTCTGCTCACCACACTCGATGTACATCTTGACAAGATGGATTGGACTTGAGTTTGAACCAAACTTTGAATTTTCCAATTGACTTGCAGAAAAGAGGACACAGAAATCATGGCGAGACAAGAGAGTCAGGTGCAGGTCTCAACGATCCTGTTGATGTCCTAGAAGAAGGTTATCTACGAGTACATTTTATAAGTCACATTGTATGCTTTGATACCATGGGCTTCGGCATCACGGTTCACTTGTTATACCCCCTACTTGTCACTTCACCAACATTACTAACATTACTAAAATCGCTAGTATATGTAACATATTACTTTTTTGACATAAAGTTTTCATTTAATAAAGAAATAAATCTATTTCCAGACCCTCAAAACGCCAATCATACAAAGACTCTGTCTTTCAATTCTAAAACAAACTCCCATCCAATCTACTCGCTCCCTCGCTCCCTCGCTCCCTCGCTCCCTCAATCACCCACTCAAACTCTCATGCTTCTTCCTCTGATCTTAGGGTTGCCAGTGGCTCCGCAAGATCCAAGGTTAGGTTGACAACCTTCACCACACCAGGCATCACCAGTTCCACAATCTCCATCCACGGAGCAACATGAACCAAAGCTGGAGCCCTCACATGTTTTTCCTTCAGAGCATCTACCGTCGGTTGAGGTTAGGGCGGTTTTAAGAGTCGTTCCTGAGGACAATGGAGAGTCGGCTTTGGATGCTGTGACGTTGTCGGCAGTAGAGGAAGCTACAACGGCGCTGACTGGAGAATTGGAACTTCCGCCGCTTGAACCTCCCGAAGTCGATCCAGATGCCACACCATTGACAGGCCCACAGGTTCCGGTGATGGTATCTGAGTCCGAGGTGCTGCGTGTGACATCTTCATCTGGACCTGGGTTTGGGTAGTTGACGGCTTTGCCTTCCACAGCTGTGCATCCATTGCCAAGGTTGACGAGGAAGAGGTCGGGACGGGAAGAAAAGGCGACCGCTGGGGCAGCGCGAGCCTTCGATGCGCCTCCGATGGTGACCGAAGCGCAGGACATGTAGAACTCACGGTTACCGACTAGATTTTGCCAAGTCCATGCGAATATTGCCTCTCCAGCTGGAGCATCCGAGGGGACGGTGAAGTCTGCACTTGAGTCCACTGCGGCGGGACAACTTCCAATGTAGGAATGGATGACTTGGAATGACTTGCCGGAGTCGTAGGAGAGTGCAACTTGACAAGAGCCTCCACCGTGGAGGGCTCCTTCTCCGATTGTCCAGTTTGTTTTTGCTCCTGCAGCCCAAGTGGCAACGGATTTCCCTCCAGGGGTACCCATATCATTGTACTTGCAGGGAAAATTTGCACCGGAAGGATCAAGCGGTGATGTGATGCTGTAATCGATTTGGGCTTCGACAGCGTAGGGATTGTTCTTGGAGCGGAATGGGGCCGGGTACGACAAGGACAAATGCGCATCGATGGCGGATGCGAAGATGAGCACTGCGGCAGCGAGGGTGTTGGTGAACTGCATCTTGATAGTGATGATATTGAGTTTTTTTTGGTTTTGTATGTGTATGTGTTCTTTTGACGAAATTGGTGAGCAGGCCGGCTGGACTTGTTGTGTTGTTTATCGGAAGTATGCGTTGCGAAAAAAAGTGATGAACTGAGTTGATGAAGGACTTGAAAACGAGAGAATTTCGAGAGCAATAAATAGGGAATCGGAAAGAAAACTGAACGAGAATAGACAAACCAATTGGTTGAATGAGAAAGAGATGATACTACGAGCGCGACTGTATAATGAAAATGATGAATGGAAAGGGAGTCTCCTGTTCTCTATTTATCTAAAGGCTCGAATCTATCCTCACCTATTCAAAGAGCCTTGAAACCCAGAAGAGTCGTCATACGGATCATAACGAACATTCAAGCGAGCACTACGTAAGTGAAAGAAAGCCAGCGAAGAGCTTCAACGAAGCTACCTGCATCCCATTGATAGAGATGGTTGGTGAGAAGTCAGTTCAGGATTCAGATACTCAGATAGTAGAATCCAACAGGCCAACCTTCCCAAATTTCTCCCCCCGCCCATGCATGATATCCCGCCGAGAGTTCGACACGAAAAATCTCTCCCCCCCCTCTCTCCTTTCCTTTCAGTGCGATCACGTAAGAAAAAAACAGATTTCTCCCCTCTCCCATCATGTATGGCAATCCTGTGATGTACAAGTCCCGTCGTCGAACCATCCAAGCTCGATTCCTCCAGGAGCTAACCTGCAGCGAGCTAATCAACTACCGATAATCCACATCCACATCCACAATCCACAATCCATAATCCACAATTCGCAATCCACATCCATAATCTCAGACCAAAGGCCAACAACCACCACGACCACCACCAGCAGCACAAAAACCTTCAATGAACAATGAACAATGAACAATGAACAATGAACAATGAATAATAAACACTCCCTCACTCACCTCTCCTCATACGCGAACACCCAGGAAAAAATCGTCATTCCGATTCGTGATCAATGAAATAAGGACAAACAATACATACTCAACCATAACCATAATCACAACCATAACCACAACCAAACTCAACGTGCTCGAAAATGCCAACGAAAATGAAAAACTACTGTACTTCTTTGATAACATACCTACCTCCTAGCTTACCGGTACCTCAAATTTGTGTGCGCTCTACTCGTACTCCCAGACTCGTAGAAACTTGCGAGAGAGGTGTGATGTGAGATCAACCGTTGGATTGGGTGAATGCTGAATTTGATGACTCATGATGGATCTAGATTGAACGATTGGTTATGAAGAAGGAAGAATGGTTTGGTTTGGTTTGGTGATGTTGAGTGTTTGTGTTTATGTTGGACAGGGGGGGAGGGGGGTAGAGGTAGGTTTCAATAGTTCGGCTGGGACTCGTAGTCTAGTCCAATAACGATGAGAGATTTCCTTCACTGCATCGATTTGAAACATGCCGATATCGTTTCAGGAAAATCTATCAGAAATCCGCACTATTTCGAGACGGTGTACCCGCATAAGAATAGAATATGCACACGAATAATCTACGCTAGAATTGGGTATGATTGTATCATAAGGGAGCGTAACAAATGCACACATCTTTCAATACTCTATAGTTCATCCTTCCTTCGCTGTGCTTCCTTGGCCGCCTCCATTGGTTCTTCCCACATCCTTTTCTTTGGGTTGTTGTCAGAACTTGGTTCATCGTCTTGTGCTATGTATTCTTCCGGATCAGGTTGTGCATCTTGTGGAGGCTCGTCCCGGACCGATTCTCTGCCGCTTTCCTCTTCACCAGGAGCCTGGTGATGCTGGCTTTCATCGATGATCTGTTCGATTTCCTCTACAACGGTCGATGCAACTGTTGCCGTCGCCTGTCGACCATCGTTTGCAACATCAATGGCCGGAGCATCCCTACTGTTCAACCTAACGCTTTCACTCCTGGTTGGAACAGTCGAGTACGTGGCTGGCTCAATAGCTATCGACATACTGCTTTCAACAGCCGAACCGCCCTTCGAACCCACGATTCCAAATATGCTAAACAGAGTATAGAATATCAACTTCAGTGGTGCGTAGACTAACCACCAAAGTGGCCCATAAAAGAGCCTCCTGAAAACAAGCCATGCAATCGTACAAACGAGCACATAGAATGCCGTTTCAAGATACCACGTATCACTCTTTTGGCTCCGGAGTAAAGTCCCAAGCAGATTCTTCGAATTTGATAATAGAGAATCCAATGTAGAATACGTTTCATCTAACAGAGCCAACTTTTCCGTAGATTGTTTCAATGTATCATTTGCGAATTGTGATTTTTCCAGCTCACCCGCCATCATCTCGTGGGTTCGTCGTAAGGCGAGAGTCACGTCGCCTGCGGCATTTACTGTCTTGTCTTCCTTTGAAAGTTCCGACTTTGGTCGAGTGATTGGTCTTTCCATCGAATTGGGAGTTGATCTGCCGGAAGGGGGATTTAAGCTTGCCTGGAGGAGGAGCTGTCGCTGCAAGACTTGCGCAGCCTTGAGCCTCTTTTTGGCCGTCATCTGGGCTTTGCGAAACGCGGTATAATATCTATAGGTTTCAGTAATGAGTTTGGAACATGGGATATGTCTAGATATGCAGATATGTGTGTCTTACGATTGGAGTTCTTTGATATCCCTCTCCACTGCTTCCTCGAGCACCTGTCTCTGCCTTTGCAACTCACTATTTGACCTTCCCACAGATATTGACAGCACTTCTTCTTGCAAAAGCTCAAAATCATCATCTTGATCCTTCAAAACCTGCGCAATCTCAGCAGAGAGTTCCAGCACTACACTATCATCATCGTTGTCCAAGGCTATGGACCCTGGTTGAAACTCAATGGTTTCTAAACGGCCGATCAGTTCTCTTGCTTGTCTATTTGATTCCTGCAGAGTCGCAAGGCGTTCAGAGAGAGACTCGAAAGACATATTGGGCTGTTCGGTATTGCGCAGATGTTTTGTATTGTACCGGGTAGATTCTTTATCAACATGATAGGAGATTTGGCACTTCTTGTGAGGCACGGGACTTACCGAGAATTTTATTTTGCGCCTAGCAAGTTGAGCGAGCATCCAGACAATTGCACCTCCAGAACTATTACAGAACATTGATCTACATGTAAGTTCAGTTTGCTTGTTAGTTTGTTTGGTAACCAAATTCTAATCATATACCAGGTTCCGGTAGAAAATATGATTACCCGATTCATTACAGAAGTCTCGACGGTCTTTAATCCGTTCTCCCCAAAAGCCAAAACCGCACGATTGTTCCTCTCGGTCCTCCCACCCAACGCGCGACAGACCATGAAGATCGATACAAAGATATTACCGAGGGCATCCAAAGAGCCAAGTCTTGTGCGCTTGAAATTCAGTATGTTTCTGCCGAACCCAAGCTTTATCCGCAAGTTCTAACTTTGGTTTACAGAGGATGGGAAAGAGATGAAGTTGGACGCAGAGAAACTCGGTATTAGGGGTGTATCTGATGAGGTGGATAGGCATTCACGAATATTAGCAAGGCAGGAGGAGTTGAATGGCAACTGATGATATGATGCTGGAATGTATGTTTTATTGCATGTGGGAGGCGTTTTTGAGGCCATATGATTGATTGACAATACCATTTCAATTAGTGCGGGTTGTCTTTCTAGTGAGCGGGATACGTTTTCATGGGCTTTTAATGTCTTCCGATTGGTGCTGGCCTTTATGTGTGGACTGTCCAAGTTGGTACACCTGGTGACCAGATGGATGGAAGTACATAATCATTTACAATTGAGGAAGTTTTGAAGGATTTATGGCCGGTCTGGGCGCAACGTTGGACAGCGATAAAGGTTCACCGCTCATAGAGGTCTCCAATGTGGAGCCTCAAAGTTACATCATACACCAATGCGGGGACAGGCAAATGTTCACTTCTCACAACACAATGACACGTTCTCCGACTGTGCTGGCTCGCATGTGGACCCAAAGTACTCATACACTTCCCAGAAGGCCTATAGAGCCGCATAGAAAACCAGATGTGTGATACGGCCAGGGACATAATCCCTTACAGTTGCACATGTCGAATACCAGAAGCAAAATGGGTGCAAGAACCGGCGCTTGGAAACTTTTCATTGTATCTACAGGCAGTGGTAACGGCTTGTGCAGTGAGTGCATCGGCTATAAGATGCTTCGATACAAAGCTTCATGGTAGTCCGGCAGCAACGCCTGCAGATTCATGGTCCTTATTAATGACTTTTGAAATTAAGCGGCAGCACCAGAGATGAAGAACCACTTATCAATGCTTGGGTCGATAGGAGCCGGAGCAAGGTTCTCGTTGGATGGGATGGGAGGAAGTTGGCTGGGGTCAACACGGCTGGCGGAGTGTTTGACGGTGACGTTGGTGCTGTATAATTTTTAGTTGAAAAATCGACAGCGAGACTACAGAAAACTTACGTCGAAACATCTCCTGGGGTGGTCTTGCCAGTGATGAGCTTCTCCCAAGCCTCAGCACACTCGCGGACAATATCAGTGGCGTACCTAAAATATAGTTGGCTTTCAATGCTCAAAATAATCGTGCAACTGCCCTTACTTCTTGTTCTTGCACTCTCCAGTGAAAGCAAATTGGTTCTCTGGCTTTCCGTCTGGGATTTTGTAGATTCTGAACCATTCATTTGTAGCCCTCAAGAGACCTGGAAGGTGTCTCTCAACATCTTCAACGTCATTGAGCTTAGGGGCCAATGGGTCGTTGACGTCGATGACGATAACCTTCCAGTCAGTCTCCTCCTCATCGAGCAAGGCCATAACACCGAGAACCTTGACTTGCTTGACTTGACCAGGATATCCAACCAATTCACCAATCTCGCAGACATCCAATGGGTCGTTGTCACCCTTGGCCTTGGTTTCAGGGTGGATAACGTTGGGGTCCTCCCAAGTCTATATGGCCAGTCAGCTCAGGTCGTAAATATTTGTGTAGATCTTTCAGGTCTTACTTGAGGGAAGGCACCGTAGTTCCAGAGGTAACCCTTGTGGGGGAAACAGTTGCGGACGAAACGAAGCTTGCCCTTCTTGATATCTTGCTTCTGTTGAAATTATTAGCATAGGAGTCGAGCTTCAAGGTAGAGGAGACATTCGATTGGGTTAAGCATCTAGTGACATGTTAGCTGACAATGTTACGGCGGGATGGTGGGGAGGGAAAGACCTCTTCTTTGCTGATCTCCAATTTGCCATTTGTCCATCTTGGGATCTCAACGACCATGTTCAAGATAGTTTGTTGCTCATTGGCGTAAAGGGGAATGTCGTGGAATGGAGAGACTGGAACTCCATCCTTCTCGATATAGATACGGTGCTCCAAGGTGTTTGGAGCTCCAATCTTTCTGACGGTATATTTGGAAGCCATTGTTGTTGTGTCTGGTGGTGGTGTGTGGTTTTCAGAAGACGAATTCGTTGAGAGGTGACGAGATATTTGCACCACTCTTAGCGGTGTAGTGGGGTTGTTTTTGTTCGCCAGTTTGGCGTGTGTGGCAGTCACGCCTTTATTAGAAGGTGGTAGTGGTAGCCGCAGGGGGAGGAGTGGTAGCTGAGTTGCAGTAGCAGTGAAGGATCTGGCTCGATTTGCAATTGCAATGGCAATGGCAGCACGAGGATTGTGAGAGTTTATTATACTGATACTATTGATGTATGGTTTCCAAATCGAATTTGAAATTCTAATAAACTTCGACGGCTGCATTTGAACCAGATCAAATCAGGTCAGATCAAACACTAGTACTGTAGTTATGTAGGCCGTTATCCTCGTCATGTACTGTACCCGAAACTCTAGATCGAGATGTTTCCCGTCGGCCGCGGTACAACTGCAAGTATCTCGTTTTTCCTTCTTTTTTTCTGTCTCTACTCTACTCGATCACGACCTGCACTGACCGCCATCAACGCTACCAAAGCTACCAACAAATTCAATGCCGCGATATTGCCGAAGTTCGGACCATGCCGCTTTCTATGGGACTGGCGCAAGAGTCAACGGGAAGTCGGACTAAGAGCAGCGAGGTGGAACGGGGGAATACTGGCTACGTTTGACAGCTGATGACTAACCCACGTCACGTGCAACACCTCCTTCACAATGCTCTCCTCCCGAGTACTCGTACTTGTTCACTATTGCTCGACACCGATTGAGGAGCCGTCAGAGGAAGACAGTACAGTGCCACTTATGAATCTGTAAGCAAGCTTCTCAATCGTTGAATGTTTTGGGGAGGTCTTCCACATCATACTAGGTAGGACTGAACCATACGTACATACTCGTACAAATACTTTCATTAGATTGTGGACATCGAAGTCTACTTCGATTCTTTATCCTCTTCCTAAACTCATACATTTACCCCAGGACCAGAGATAAGAACGGGAGATACTCACATCTGTCATATCCACCATGTTCGTCGGTAACAATGAAGATATGCAATCGGTACAGTTACGTGCAAATAGGAAATGGCAAGCATTCTGTATCGCATTCCTCCGCACTCGGCTAACTTAAGCCGAGACTAAACAGCTCAAAGGCTCATAGCAAACAGAGCTGGTGGAGCTTCAAACATCCAAACCCCTCTCTTCCCACTTATCCGAATAATACAAGTACGAGCACGCCGCCATAGGTGTAATTATTATTGTTGATGCGACCATTCTCCTCAATGCCAGGCAGGTACGTACTTTGAAGGGTTACACAGTCACGTTCTCTTCGAAATCCAAGTCTACTTAAATACCCCTCCCTACCTGGTGCTACCTGGTGCGCGAAAATGCGTCGCACCTTAACCAGAGGCATTTCTACTGTCGCCACTCGACATACCTCCTCCACAATACGACCTAGAGTGACATTCAGTATGCCATCCTCCTCAGAGACTTCCAAGATTGCTACTCGCAGGCTTCATGCCACAGCTCAACATCTCAAGCCTGCTGTAGCTCTAGCAGGCAACGCCGACAATTATCCCACAACTCACGAAAAAATTCAAGATGTGCAGGATACACCTTACTTTATCGATAATAAATTCCTCAAATCCGAATCTACACAATTCATTGATTTACACGACCCAGCAACAAACAATCTCGTAACACGAGTACCACAAAGCACAGATGCCGAGCTTAAAGCTGCGGTTGATAGTGCGGTGAAAGCGTTTCCGGGATGGAAGAATACCAGCATAATGGCGAGACAACAAATTATGTTTAAATTCACACAGTTAGTACGGGATAATTGGGATAGATTGGCTGCCAGTATTACATTGGAGCAGGGCAAAACCTTCGCTGGTACGTTCGCAATGGTGTAGATTTAGGCTTCAGAACTAACGTACGGGCAGACGCGAAAGGAGACGTTCTTCGCGGATTACAGGTAGCCGAGACAGCCTGTGCCATTCCCCAACAAATGATGGGCGAAGTAATAGAGGTAGCAAAGGATATGGAAACGAGGAGTTATAGGGAGCCATTGGGAGTTGTAGCTGCCATCTGCCCATTCAGTGAGTATGGGTCATTCTTCGGCTTGGAGCTCGCTAATGTCCAATAGACTTTCCTGCAATGATCCCATTATGGTCTATTCCAATTGCATGTGCTACTGGAAATTGCCTCATTCTAAAGCCATCTGAGCGAGATCCAGGTGCAGCAATGATTTTGGCTGAACTCGCCCAAAAAGCTGGTTTCCCCGACGGAGTACTCAATGTTATCCATGGTGCTTCGAAGGCGGTTGACTTCATCATTGACGAACCAGCCATCAAAGCCATTAGCTTCGTAGGAAGCAATCGCGCTGGAGAGTATATCTTTGCCCGAGGTTCTGCTAATGGCAAGCGCGTGCAAGCAAACTTGGGCGCCAAGAACCATTGTGCAGTTTTACCGGATGCGAACAAGCAACACGCACTTAATTCGATTGTTGGCGCAGCTTTTGGTGCAGCTGGCCAAAGATGTATGGCTCTCAGCACCTTGGTCATGGTTGGAGAGACCAAGGAGTGGCTATCTGAACTAGCCGAAAGCGCCAAGTCATTAAACGTGAATGGAGGATTTGAAAAGGGAGCAGATCTCGGTCCGGTTATCTCTCCACAGAGCAAACAAAGAATCGAAGATTTGATTGCGAGTGCAGAAGAGGAAGGGGCAACAGTTTTGCTGGATGGTAGAGGTTATAAGCCGGAAAAATATCCCAACGGAAACTGGGTTGGCCCCACGATCATCACCAACGTCAAACCTCACATGAAGTGCTACACGGAAGAAATTTTCGGCCCAGTCCTAGTATGTTTGAATGTCGACACCCTCAACGAAGCCATCGACCTCATCAACGCAAATGAATACGGAAATGGCGCCGCTATCTTCACACGATCTGGAGCAACCGCAACAGCCTTCCAAAAGAACATTGAGGCGGGACAGCAGGGGATAAACGTGCCAATCCCTGTCCCTCTCCCATTCTTCTCCTTCACTGGAAACAAGAAGAGTGTTGCTGGAGGCGGTGCAAATACATTTTATGGTAAGCCAGGACTACAATTCTACACACAACAAAAAACAGTGACTAGTTTATGGAGAAGCGAGGATGCAATTTCCAAGTCTGCCGACGTATCAATGCCTACACATAGCTAGGTGTTTTACCGTATGAATATTTAATGATTCCCAATGATTTGATTTTATGCAACGTGTGTGGTATTTCCTGAAGAAGCAAGTTTCAATTGAATATTTATAACAATGCTTAATCCTCTCGTAAAGCCTCATCTGATCCTCCAGACTGCAGTCCGCTCATCCACCGGACTGCCGCTCAACCACAGCTACAACACAGGAAAAGCGTATGAAAATGCGGATGCGGCTATCAATTGCAAGATGTATGGATGTCTTAGGGAAGCTCAATATGTATTAGGATGTGTAACCGTGTACGAGTACTTGAGTATATCAAGTACACAAACACACAGCTCAATTGATGCTTCACTGTTTACTGAGTAGGAGTTCTATAGCTGTACGAGTAGTAGAAGTCTGGTTATGTTATGAAGGGACTCGAGTATTATAAAGCTACGAAGGAGGTAATTAGTATTTTAGGGTTGGCGATCACCAGATCTGTTCTTTGCTCGAAGCATGGAACTTGTGGAGGTGGCGCATCTTCTCGAGCCTCCTCGACCCCGGCCCTGCCGTAACTTTATACATATAAATAAAACAAATACTTGATACATGTGCCAACACATTCTCCTCTCCTTGACACAACAGTCCTATCTATCTTCTCCATCGTCATGTCGTCTATTCCCTTCAAAAGACTGATGGTCTTGCCAACAACCCTTACCTACGCACTCGTTCAATCCAAACCAGATGTGTTATTATCCTCACGGCCAAGTTATCTAGGCTTGTTTCTGCAGCTATATCTGGTGCAGTTTTTTGTCTTTGCGATCTGGACGGTGATCATATATCCTTTCTACTTTTCGCCACTTAGACATTTACCTTCGCCAAAAGGTGGTAGTTGGTGGAACGGCCAATGGAAGAGAATCTCTGGCGAGCCAACGGGACAACCGATGCTGGACTGGCAAGCTTCAATATCCTATGCGTCTACCTTTAGCTGACCATTGAATAGGATACAGGATGTTCCAAATGACGGAGTTATACGATATTTAGGGATGTTGAATTCTGAGCGAGTTATGATCACTAATGCCAAAGCCCTCAGCGAAGTTCTTACCACTAAAAATTACGATTTCGTCAAACCTGCTACCATTCGTCTCGGAATAGGGCGTCTCCTTGGCATTGGAGTACTCTTGGCAGAGGGAGATGAACACAAAGTACAGAGGAAGAACCTCATGCCCGCATTTGCATTTCGACATGTCAAGGATTTATATTCCGTTTTCTGGGATAAATCTTGTGAGGGAATAAAAGCCATGACCACGGAAGTCAAGGCGAAAGAGTGTGGCGATATCACCAACGATGCAACCAAAGAAAAGGATAGAAATTTTGATGAAAGTATTGACCAGCCAGAGAAGGGTGTGGCGTATGTGGAAGCCATGCAATGGGCAAGTAGAATAACACTGGATATAATCGGAGCAGCTGGCCTGGGCGTAAACTTCGGAGCTATTCAGGACCCGAATACTTTACTCAATCGGACATATAGAACAGTGTTCAAGCCAACACGCTCTGCAAAGTTTCTTGGATTCCTCCAGGTCTTCTTGCCTGCATGGTTCGTGAAAAGAATACCAATCAAGAGAAATGGGGAAATCGAGGAGGCTGCAGGAACCATCCGATCCGTTTGTAGAGATCTGATCCGAGAGAAAAAATCGAAGCTAGAAAGGAAGGAGCTGACCGATGTGGATATCCTGAGTGTCGCACTGGAGAGCGGTGGCTTTCCCGACGAAAACCTCATCGATCAACTCATGACTTTCTTAGCCGCCGGACACGAAACCACTGCAAGTGCGATGGCTTGGGCAATCTATTTACTCTGCGCATACCCAGAAGTTCAATCTCGTCTCCGGGAGGAAGTCCGTGCAAAACTTCCTAGTCCAGAGTCCGGTGCTACAGTGACAAACCAGGATATCGATTATATGCCCTATCTGAACGCCGTCTGCAACGAAATCCTTCGTTATTTCCCGCCCGTTCCTCTCACTCTTCGCGAAGCCGCCGTTGATACAACTATTGCTGGCCACCGAATTCCGAAGGGCACACGTGTAATGATCGTTCCATGGGCCATCAATAAAGACGAGAAAATGTGGGGTCCTTCCGCACGGAAATTCAACCCGGATCGATGGTTGTCTGAGAAAGGCGAGTCGCATAGTGCGAGTGGAGGGAGCTCAAGTAATTACGCATACCTTACCTTCTTGCATGGACCAAGAAGTTGCATTGGGCAAGCATTTGCGAAGGCGGAATTTGCGATTTTGTTGGCGACGTGGGTTGGAAGGTTTGAATTCGAGTTGAAGAATCAGAAGATGATGGACGAGAAGAATCTAGATATTAAAGGGGGGGTAACGGCAAAGCCAGCGAAGGATCTGCATGTCAAGGTTAAGGTTATTGAAGGTTGGTAGAGAAGGGAACTTGGGTGCTGGTATCACCTCGGCGGTGATATAGGACATCTTATAGATAGGTATACTCTTGTAATATTGTTATTGATAGACGCCTTTCTAAGGTTGGTTGCGAAAGAGACTCCATGGGGTAGGGTAGAATGCCTGCAGTTAATGTATAGTTTAGCGAGTGGTTACATGCCTATGTATTCACCCATAACGCAGCATTTGGCAAAAGGAAATGTTTCCGGGAAGAATACGGTTAGATTTATAGAAGTGGTTTGAGATTGGGATGAGCTTTGGATGGGGCGTTTGAAGGGGTGTATCGATTGATAGTTTCAAGGATTCCCGAAGGCTCAAAACGTTGCTCTCGCCCTTCACCGGAACCCATCGTCTGCGTTTGCGTCTGCGTCTGCGTTTGCGTTTGCTATTGGATGGTTTCATGTGTATTTCGCATTTCTAATTCTGGATTCTTTGGCTTTCTTCTTTTGATCGCGGTGACGATGGGATCTCTTCTTGTTCCACAGTATCGGATTCGGGTTGTGTCTGGAATATGATGCAGTATCTCGTTTCATTCGTATATACATTAAATACGGCCTTTATCTTGACGAGATGAAGTCTTTTCTGGGGGGGCCTCCGGCGAGCTTTTATCTTGCAGTGGGGAATCATCAAAGAGAGAGAGAGAGAGGATTAGGCACGCTGTTAGCTTTTGAATTTTGACCGGAGGAAGCAGGATGGAAGTCTCGTGTAAGATTATTCTTGTGCGGTGGCATCTGCCTTTTAAGTATGTCAAGTCAATTCAATTATCCATTATCTCTAATTTTTGGACTGGCGTCTGCACTTTGGCAATCCTGGATCGCACCCCTCGATACTCTATTTGTTCGTGGAAATTGCGTGGGCACAGATGCAATCTTGCGACAGGCACGTGCGAGGTTGTGGCTGCAAGCTAGATTTTGTAGATGGGGATCTATCGTCTATATCGGCGGCTCGCATTGCACTGCATGCTATTAGCATAAGCATGCGCTGCGGTTGAAGCTTTTCTTCTCCGCAGATGGATGGTTGGGATGTGCTTCATCCGCTATCGTGCAGAGAGACTACAGTACATCTTCTAAGCACGCCGGACGCTTTGCACCCGGAGCCAGTTGAGCCTGTTACTGAGTTCGGGGTTGAGAGTAACGGTGGCGCGGACGATGAAGGAGAATGGGAAGGGGGGAGGGAGAGGAAATCAACTTCTGAGCCATGGTCAAAATGGTAGGGCGAGGGGGTGCGTCTGTAAAGAATCACCAAAATCTCGGCAACTTCTAGGTCCCCCAATTTGGTCAGCTGCTGGGCTCGCACAGCTGAAGGACGATCTCTGGAGGGTAGACAGCTATGCATCCTGGCATGAGATTGTGCGAAGGCAGGTATATCTTTATTCCAGATATCTTCCAGAGTCTCATCTCTCGTTTCGAAAGAGTCTATACGGGAATAGCGACTGGCACCCATGGAGAGAAATGTCTCAAAACTCTCTTTAGCGATCACGATGAGAGATTTGGAGGAGTTGGAGATATCCGCAGGTTTGAGCACTCTTCTTGTCTTGTCTTGTCTTCTCTTGTCTTGATGGTGGGACTGGATATCGCAAATTTACGTGATGCTGACCTCATGGAATTGGTGAACCACTAAATGGGGAGAAGGGTGCGAATGTTGGGACAGAAATACAGTCGCTTACTCTCCACAGCATTGCAGATCAAGCTCACAATGCGCATTGGAAAATGCTATGAGGGTTGAGACTAGTGATGGTATGAAGGAAAACGAATAGTTTTGTTGTTATCTTTGGGAGAATCAATGGCTATAGATAATGAGACACGTATCTTCAAAATTAAGATGGAGGTTTTCCATTTCCATTTCCATTTCCATTTCCATTTCTATTTCTATACTATTTTCACATGGCCGGCTATGGCTATGTATGTGCTTGTTCATTTGCATATTTCATATTTCATATTTTCTAATTCAATAACACTTATCGACAATCCATGGATTCCATGCTGATGTAGAGTCTTATTCACCCGGCCAGAGTGGATTGCCATCTCTCGTATGTTATGCAATCACAGACTGGCTGGTGAAAGGCCTACCTAGAGTATGTGGGTAGTGTATAAAAGCTTGATCGCCGAAGACTAAGGAAAAGGCTAGGAAACGATGAAGACTACCACGCAGCGGTAAGTCTTTTGAGCAATTTTGTGAATATATGGTACCATCGAGTCTCAAGCTACCTTCACTTTCACACAGTCTACGAACGCGCTGGGCTGAATACTATTCATTTTTGATGGCGACCATGGTTTTCTCTTCAAGCCAATGACTGTCGTCAAAGATTGTTGGCTCTCCCCAGGGCCGCATTGTCGACATCACCAATTCACAGAGACTGGTCCCCGAATGGCCATACGCTTTAAATATAGAGGTTGGTCGGCTGGAAGATGATGTTAATCAAAGACTTGACGCATGTAACTAACTGCCTAAGATTCAGCCCAGCTGCACACCTCAGACTTTTCGCAGAAGGAAAACAGATCGAAAGTATGAAAGCAGTAGATGCTGTGCTTTTTGTTGTCTCTCGGTGGCCTCGCTGACGTGGAGGCTCTGCAAATTGCAAGGCACCTGTCTATATGGGTATGTCCTCGACTTCACAAAAGCTCACACTGGTAATCAATCATGTACGAGCTACTTAGCTCTTTGTCTGCGACGATGGCAAGAGATGTTTCTGTACCACTTACTGTATGTGTTTGGCGCTGCCAACTTTACTCGCGTAAATAGAAACAGATTCTTGCGAGTCTTAACGCCATGTACTGTATGGATATAGTGAAAGCAACGAAATTTCGATCCGAAACCATCCACTATATCTAGAGTACATATCTCTCCGCACTTATTATAATGACGTATAAAAACAATTCGTTCCAAAAACACGGTTGCTGCTAATATATATGTATCTTAAAAGATACAATATTGCTGCAGAATAAGACATCTGTACATTTCATTCTACCTTGTTCGTATCAAGAGGTATTGAAGATTAGATGTTTTATTCTTTACCAGCACTCGAGTACAGTTTTGGTATACTTGACAAAACGATGGGGAAAAACCATTCTTGTTTTTCGGCAAGCAGTAATAGGGGAGACTATGGCGTTGTGGCTTTGACATGCACGGAATACGAACGAGTAGCCACTTTTCTGGTGGGGTCGGCAACCAAATCAAACCATCTCAAAAGATTCAACATATCATGGATGATCTCCATCCAATATGCAATTCTGAAGCTAAGAAGATGCCAAAAAATAAGACAAAAGAGCCAAAAGCAATTGGAGCGGTTGGGAATCGAACCCAAGACCTTTCCTAGTCTCTAATCACCAATGGTGGTGATGTGCGAAAGGAACGTTATACCCCTAAACCACGGCCCCTTTTTTGTTGATGTCGTCCGCACAAAACCGTATATCACTCTCCCGGACACCGCTGCTTTGAAACCGGTTCTTTCCCACGGATTGCTGTAAACATACGAGTACGTTCATTTTATATCTTCATCTTCGTGATATAGATTTCAACATATATAAATCAATGGTTCCTTCTTTTCTTCTTCTTCCCTCTTTCGTATGTACAGCCTCCTTTTTGACACTCTGTTTGCCCCATGCAATACAACCCCGCGGCTAAGGGGATAGCCTTCCAACGGTCACGTGTATTAGCACCTCGAAACTTTGACCTTTCTCTCTTATCTTAGCGCGTGGCAGTTATCATTGAATTTCTCTAGATCTCTGATTTCTTGGACCGACCATATATTTGTCCTCATTTATGTACTCGAGTAGATACTCATTATCAGTTGTCTTTATGCTATCGCCCTAAATCTAGGTACTCTCTTAGATATGTCTTCAACCTCTGAATTCATAAGGTTACACATAACCCCACTCAGCCCCAACCTCCTCACTACTATAATACCTCCATCAATGCTCCCCAATGCGAAGAACATCTCGTACCATACCATCGAAACCTTCCCAGATAAAGCTTACGGCTTCGTTGACCTTCCAATTATGGATGCTGAGAAATTGAAGAAGAAGCTCCATGGCTCTATCTTGAAAGGCTCGAAAATCCGCATCGAAACAGCCAGGCCGGCGAAGGATTTAAGTCCAGTGGAAGAGCCAGAAGAAGCACCAAAACGACAAAGAGAGAGGAAAGATCCCAGCAAAAAGCGCAAACGGGGAGAGGAAACTATACCTGCTGCAGTAATCGGAGATAGGAAAGTTAAGAGAGGGTGGACTACAACTGCTGCGGACATCAGTAAGGCCAAGAGGCAGTCGAAGGAGATTAAGAATGTTGTCAAGTCGAAGTATACCACAAATGAGGAGTGCTTGTTCAAGACAATTCTACCGCCGAATGTTGCTGCGCATACAAAGGCTACGAGTGGTGAGAAATCAAGTAGGAAGAGTAAAAAGGGTAGAGGTACTATTGTGCACGAGTTTGCCAAAAGTACAAAATATGCCACCTTCTTGAGGAGTAGTGGTGGAAGTACAGCGGCGAAAACTGCAGTAGAGTTTGTGGATGGAAAAGGATGGGTCGATGAGGATGGTAATGTAGTGGAAGAAGTGGGGAAAAAGGTACGGAAGAACCAGGAGCCACAAAAAGTCAAGAAGCCCACTCGGGAGGAAGCTTTGGACAAAGAGAGCAGTAGTGATTCAGAGCAAAACAATTCGTCAGATGGTGAATCTTCTTCGGAGGAATCTGATTTTGAGGAGCGAGCGATGAAAAAAGTGAAGCAGGCGGCAGAAGTCGAGAGCAGCAGCTCATCAGACTCGGAGAGTTCTGCCGATGAAGACGAGTATATCAAACCGCAATCGATATCTGAAGACTCTGTGAAGGCAGAAGCAGTCAAAGCTATCGAGGTTCTAGCCGAGGCAGAGAGTTCTTCAGATGAAGAAAGCTCATCGGAGGAGAAGGTTGCACATGTCGTTTCGGATCAGCCAAAAGTCTCGAAAGCTGAAACTAAATCGGAGGATGATCAAACAAACTCATCGGGTTCTGACGCATCATCAGACTCTGAGTCCTCGGATTCTTCAGACGATGTCTCAGAAGACGAAGATACATCATCTATTGCAGCCTCCCCCGGAAACCCCACCACATCCACTCCATCAACCATGCCACTGCTCCCTTCACACATGACTCCCGAAGCTAAAGCAGCTCGGCCTCAGTCATCCTCTGGTCTTAGTATCAAGATACCCTCCCTCGTTGCTCATGCAACACCTATTCAAACAGAGGTCCATCCCCTTGAAGCGCTTTATAAACGCCCTGAACCCAATACCGACTCTAACTCCGACGAGCCCAAAACTATTCCCAAGGCAACCTCTTTCAGCTTCTTTGGTGCTGATGATGAAGACTCTGATATTGGCGAGGAACCAAATCAAGCCCCTTTAACACCCTTCACGCAACGTGATTTCGAATATCGAGGCATACGAAGCGCTGCACCGACGCCTGATACTGCTCATGCCAATAAGAGATTTTTATGGCCAGGTGTAAATGAGGAGGAGGATGATAATGAACGAAATTCCCCAACTCCGAATGAGGCTGTGGGTGGGAAAATTATTTTCAAGGAAAAGGAATCGGAGGAGGCACCCGAGAACGATTTCCAAAAATGGTTTTATGAACACAGAGGAGAGAATACAAGAGGGTGGAAGAAACGGAGAAAGGCTGTTGCAAAGGAGCAAAGGCATCGGGAGAATAAGAAGAGGAGCCGTGCTTAGCTTTAAAATTACATGTATTTAGTGAACCTCTCTTGTCGAAAACCTACTTAATCAACTGTTACTCTTTCAACCTCTCATCTTGTCGGTTCTCATATAAATTCATAGTATGATACCACATGTCAATCATCACCATTCCGGCAGCATCAATTTCACAGTCAAAAAGCATTGATCACATCAGCCCACGGTCACAACACAGAAAACAGCACAATGACGGAAACCCAAAGGCGTCTTCGATTCTCTCCAGATAACTAAAAGGTCACCCAGGAAACCACGAAAAGAAGTCCCTCGAAAAAGGGTCCAGACCTCCTTGCCAACAGAAGCCCCAACCATTCCTCAAAACCTTCCAATTCCCATTTTTGTCTCTTCTTGAGTTTTCACAACTACTTCGCTGCCGCATAAAACGCTTTTGTTTCAAGGGGGGAAAAAAGCTTTCAGGTGATCGATTGTCGATTGTCGATCAATCATCAACTAACTCATCTTGCTGCCAATCAGCAGCCACCGTATTACATGAGTTATCTTTGTTCCCCCCGCCCCGCCCCTTATTTCTGAGTGCAGGCATCATCATACTGCAGGCATCATCGTCATCATTGTTGAATCTGTAAGGACAGTGGTATATTGAAGCCGTGAACCGAGCCTAGCTCTTTATTGAGCCGCTGTGTCTTGGTGCCTCGAGGGAAGTATCGTATTCCATTCGCGTCGAACTATGCCGACGGCATAGCATCGTATTGGGATTTAAATGACCTGAAATAGAATAGAATAGAATAGAAAAGAAAAGAATACAATCGATTCGTCGGGGTGTTCAAGACCAGGAAGTTTCCAAATGAGTGTGTGTGTTTCAGAGTCCGCCAACCGATCTGGTGATCGTCATTGTCCGTGTCCAGTATTTTGTCCAGTCAAATTCGTGAAGATTGTAAGTATCGTCGTGCATCGTATCCCGTCGCTTCGTGTGGTTTGTGACGGATCGTAAGAGTGCATCATTCATATACCAGATGATGATCGAGTAATCACTCTTATATCCGCATAGCTATCTTGCCCAAGTCCACGGTGACAATCGCAGAATAGACGCAGGATGTAAAAAAAAAAGCCAAATTTTTGAAGAAAGTCGCAGATGTATGGGGAAAAATAGTCGTACAGGGTATTGATTATTCAAACATGGTTCGGGCGATTGTCCAATGTGTGTTCCTTCTATCGCTTTCATCCGCACCTTTCCTAAGGGCACGGATGAAAGATTTAGATGAAAGATATGATGGACCTTGAACAAGATGATAGCGAGAAAAAGAAAAGAAAAAGGGAATCATAAATCGTAACTTTTGACCGGTCTTTCGTGTTCATACGAGAGACAGAAGCAGATTGAATAGAGTTATTGAGAGTTGTGAAATGGTAGACTATTTGCCGCCTAGATGACGTCCAGTGCGGATTAAGTTTGTAGAGAAGGTGTAGAAAGTCTAATCGTAAGCTCGACCCTTTCCTTTATCATTACTCGTAAAGCTTTCAGCGGGCAGTATCTGGTCGTTATCTTTCATGCTACCTCGCCATGGGTTTCGCGATGACGCAGGGGATTCTTGCTCCGTAGAAATATTTTGACTCTGGTGTGTCAGGATCTTTTCCAATCTCTCCAAGGGCCCTTCGGTTTCCACGCGATTGAGAGGTGATGGTACGTAGGAGTAGACAGAAGTTCGAGAGCGTGCAGCTGATTCTGTACCTTGTCCATCTCCGTTATAGATTTCGGTGATACCTAGAGCTGTCTGCAAGAAGGAAAGGTCAGTATAAGCTTTCCACTATATTACGAGAACAGGATTGGTTGGAAGAATTTGAACCTTACATCTGGAGCAGGGTTTTCTCCAATAAGACTTTTCAGTGCTTGTTCTCGATGAGGCGCAGCAGCCATGAGACTATCACGGCTTCTGGAAGATACCCTGGTGGACACGGCTCCAGGTTCTTCAGGAATATCAGAAGGTGGAAAGCTGAAGGGAGCATTAGGTCTGCTCGAATGTCTATAATGACTTATAGTGAAATCATGAGCATGTCGCGGTGCAGTCGGAGTAAGTACAGCTTGACATAACGGGGTCAGTGGTGTGGTAGGACTTGCTACCATAAATCCAGTGTGATCGGGCTCACCAGCTTCTGGGCTGTGAGCCCTGTGCCCGAAGTAAGACTCCTCTCCAGTCCCACGTACATGAACTCGGTTAAAGCCATAAGACTCTACTGGACCTCGCTCAAATCCTCCAATATTCTGACGCGGAAGCTCTGTATGCGTATTCTGGACACTTTTCTGTGTGTTGAAAGACGAAAAGGCATCTCGACGAGGAGCAGGCGATCCATTCGTGGTCCTGTGAGGAGGGAGGCGCTGGAGACGAGATCCGGAGACCATCTCGAAACTCTGTCCATTAAACCCACTTTCCAAGGCACCGCCACGCCCAAGACTCCCGTCTATTATCTCGCTAGGACCAACACGGCGTCGAAACCCGGTATTTGAACAACGGGGAGTTGAACGAACTCGCAAAACGACAAATCCTGCCACACCACTACATAAGACAACCGCACTTATTACTAACCACCAAATTATCGGGGCACTGGTTAATAGGTATTCAGAAGATTTTTCGCTAACATTCTTGATGGTGATTATGACCGTCAAGCAGATCACCATTGAAAAGAGGCCGAATGCTGCGATGACGACAAAAATCCAAGAATTTCGAGTTAAGAGCTTGAGAGACGCACCCCACCCAGTGCTGACAGGAGGAGCACGTCTTATTAGGTGTGGAACTGCCAAACGTCTTTCTAACTCTAGCCTCTGATCCTGCTTACGTGCGTTATACTGTGCGCGGGCCTCTGCAGTGACACGGACGGGTTGCGGTTCGCGTGGTGCAGGCCGTGGTGGTAGCTCCTTGGGAAACCCGCGAAGTTTGGAAACCTTGGGTCCATGAAAGTTCGAAGGTTCACCTCCATTATAAGTCGACATGTAGAAACCTAATTGTGCATCGTTCAAGCCCGAGTAAAGCCGATTGTCTGAAATTGCAGAGACAGCTGTAGAATTTGGCGAGAACTTGAATTTCTTTTTCTTCTCCTTATTGGAGATTATATTCGTCGCTTTTGTACTCCCGCGGGAGCCCATCATTTTGGTATCATTGGAGACATGAGCACCACTGGGGAACGTTTTGGTGAAGGAAATGGTGCTTGAGCCTCCAAAGGTCCCGGCAGCATTGCCACCGGGACCTTTGGCCACAAGCACAGGAGGCGAATGAGAAACAGAAATATCACCATGCATTGAATAAGATGGAGATTGATGATAATAATTGAATGACGTGTTTGGTGGGGTGTCGGCACGGTTTCGCTGCATCTCTTGAATACCTTCGGCCGTGTGATACCCTTCATACGTACTTTCGAAGGCAAATGAATCAGGGTCATCAATGCCGCCACTGATGCCACGCGAGTGACTGTCCATCAACTGGTTTCTTGTAAGGCCGTGTTTACGTGGAATAAATTTTGGTGCATGATGATGCGAATTGTATTCCACGGGAGAGTTATCTATAGACATGCCGCGGTTATCTTGTGGAGGACTTAATAACTCGAACAATTCTCCATTCGAGGATGAACTTCCTTGTAATCTGTCCTTGACAAAAGTTTCTCCTCTAGGGAGAGCACCTTGAGCCGTGATAGTTGACCTATTAGTGTCCTTGTGAAGTGTTAGTAGACTTGGGTTTCAAGTTTCGTAGTAAATATAGTGAAGGTATGACCTACTGCTTGACCAGTGCGCGATGTCGATGGAACAACTGATTCTTGAAGCTGCGCGTTGGTACGCCGTAAAGGAGGTGATTGTGTGTACTTAAAATCATCAAAAGGGTTCTCTTGATGAAACCGCGAACGGTGGTCAGTGGGTCTACGTTGATACGGAACTCCCCCTTCCTTTGAATACATGTTGCTCCTAATGCGCTCGCTTTATTTATAACTTGGACTATAGGCTCTTTGAAAGATGGTTTGGCGGAACGCGATCTTTGACAGTTACTTGTAGGGTTTAGGTATAGTCCTAATACGCGCTTTATGTAGAATTTGCAGTATAGACTGATTGATATACTGTTTGGCGCAAGGCAATTCTCGGGATTTGCTTATTGTAAGATATAGGTGGAGTTGTAAAATCAATATCGAGATCGTGGTGTGGGGGTTTCGGATAGGAGAAGGAGGGGGGAGGAGGTGATGGTGGACTTTCGATCTGATCTGCCTGTTGTTGAAGTTCGTTTAAATAGCCCTGTTGCTGGAATTTGGTGCTTGAGATATTCATGAGAAAAAGGAGACTCTCCAGATGAAATGGTGAACGTTTGTAATGAAGGCTTCCAGGTTATAAATGTAGCTTGATGTTGCAGAATGGCAGTTGTACTTTCGAAGATGGTGGGAGATATAAAGTCGGGACTTATACGACCCGAGATGGAAATGTTTACTAGCATAAAGGTAGGTTTATTCAAGATATATAAAAGATAATAAATTAATTCTTTCAGGCGAGTATGTGGCCAGTAAATGCCTTCAAGTTGCTACTGCAATTGGGTAGGGGAGGGAGAGGTGAATTTGGAGAATTTTATTGTGCGAGCATTGAGGAGATTAGCTCCGATCCATCACAATGGCAGTGAGGCGAGGAGAAAGAAATCTTACTATGTGAAGTGCAAAGACAGAGAGCCTTGCTGTTGTTTACACTGAATGAAACTAATCAATCAGAAGGACGCGCTGTTATCGGCAACACCGGACGTTGTTGTTGCCGCTTGCTATCACCAACTTTCATTGTTATTGAAACTTTTATCTTAAGCGGCCTTGTACTATCAATCTTTCTTGGAATAGAGCAACTACTCCTCGAAATATATCTCAAGAAAGCTCTAGATTGAACACCATCTCAAATTTATCCCTTATTACTTTCTGAAGAACTACCCACTCATCTGTCTCTCTACCTGGAATAGTGAGGCTACTTGATGAGTCTGGTTCGTCTGAACTTGAACTTCAGGGTATGAAATCTAATTTAACGATTACAAAGTGGAATGTATAAGTAACCAACACCTGTCTGCCTCTTTACTTATTATGTACAGTACAGTAAAAGACAGGGCAGACAGCATGAACGAAATCTAGATCAAAGCTAAGCTGAAATCCCCTCCAAACCATTCTACCTACCCTATTACCTACACGTTAGGTGATAACAAGTCATACTTGACACATCTTTCAACCTAAGTTGTACATTGTTAGCATTTGGACAATCTTCGCTAACCTTAAGAAAGCAGGATCAAGAGGTTACAAGCGTAGAATGACAGCAAGCTTTGTGTTAAGAAAATGGGCGAAAAAGAGGCCAGGGTTATTCATCAATACCAAGGCATATACAAAGAAGGATATTGAGTTGGCAAGCGGATAAAAAAAGGGGGGATGATCAATGCCGAGAAGTAAGCGGCGTGCAAGAATGTCTCGGCACAGTCTAGATGATGTTCCACAATAGGCTAATCTGGCTGAGGGGGCATGGACACCACGTATTCAGCTCAAACTCATCTGGCACACGAGAAAATAAAGCCAACTGAGATGGTATGATTGGCATGGCGTGGACCAAAAGAGAGGTTACAGTAAAAGGTGGAAGAGAGGCAAATATGGAGCAATCAAAAACAAAAGAAAGTAAAGAAAGGGAGGCAAAGAAAGAAATAGAGAACATACGTCTTCAATGGAAGCCTGCAAGAACTTTCTGGCCTCCAAGCCTGCCCAGACCTTCAGCATGGAGAAGTCACCTTGACGCAACATTCCACCTCCACTTTGTGCTCCCAACTCTCGCAGAATTGGCAGCGCAGAAGAGAGCAAATCGATATCAGGGTTGAGACTCCTGCCAATACCTTCTAGCAATAGTATACTAATGACCACATTGACAAAATCCCCCTCCATTCGAACATGATGAGTTCTGACCATGGAGAGGACCTCATTTAGTATGTCCCCTATTTTCATGTTACCCAGTGCTAATGTACGACTCTTGACTCCTAGGACAAGATGTTGCATTTTCAAGGAATAAATCTCTTCATCAATAACTGCATCAGGTTGTCGACACCTTTGACACATCAAATGTCCTGCTTTGTAACCATCAAATTCAGCAACAGCCTTAAAAAGATCAAGGAAGTTCCTCCGGTTAGTTGCATTTAGTTCTGTAACCAGGCCAGTATCAATGAAGATCAATTGAGGTCTGAAGCCCTCTTGATCAATTCTTGAAAGTTCTGCTTGCCAAGCCTGAGGATCCTTTTTGTGGCGGTATGGCTGAAGTCTTGCCAATACTTGTTCAGTGACATCAGGTTGAGACTGTGGATCTTCGTCTCTACGTTTGCTGAAGGGTAGGTTGGGCTTCTCAGATTGATAGAAGCGGACCATGATATTACCTGGATGAAGGTCCGCATGGATAAAATTATCAATTAGTAACATGCGTAAGAATGCATCCAGCCCTTCATCTGCAATATCCTGCTGAAATACTCCACCACCATTTTCCATGAAGTCAGATAATGGTATACCTTGTGCAAACTCCTCTACCAATACTTGTCTTGTGGTGAACTGGGTATATGGGAATGGGAACCATGCTGTTGTTCTTGGCTTGAAATTCTTTCGAAAGATTGACAGATTTGCAGCTTCGATTCGGAGATCTAACTGTAGTCTCATCATTTGTCCAAATTGCTCAACTTCATCTGGAAATGATAACCACTCAAACGTAGGAATCAGATTTATTGCTGAAGCAAATACCCACATGATCCGTAGATCTCGTCTAACAACTCTTTCTACCCCTGGATGGAGAACCTTGATAGCAACATAATTTGATGGAACTCTTTGTGGTGTACTCTTGATAAATATATCAACGTTTTTACGGACATTCTGTCGTATATTTGTCGGCTCATGAAGGTCCGGATCTCCCGGTGTTGCCAAATCAGGCTTCAGCTTAGCCTTGTAAACTTGTGCTATAGCTCCTACTCCCAGAGGCTTTTCCTGGAATTCTTCAAATATATCTTCGAACGGTCGTCCATCAAAAGCTCTACTTATAATTATCTTGGTGGCATGTAGCGAGTGTGCGGGTGCATTGGAATGGAGTTGGGACATAATCTCGCACATTTGTGTCGGAAAGATATCTGATCTAGAGGCAGCCCATTGCCCAAGCTGTAAAGTAAAGTCAGCGAAAACACTCCCGGGGGTGTTCAATATCGTACCTTTATAAACGCAGGTCCGGCTCGTTCCATTGACTTGACTAAGAATCTGTACCACCATAAAGTGCCTACTCTTTCATCATCTCGCATTTTGTCTCTAGGTCCAAAATACGCCGCAGGTATAGTAATTATGACTGGAACGAATATAACCACAAGGTGCAGGAAGCGTATGCTTGTGCAGAGTGGTTCCCACAAGTAGGCATCCAGGAAATAGATTATAGTATCTTTTACTCGTTGAAGCCCCTGAACTTCATCGCCAACTCTCTTACTAAGTTCCTCGCGCGATGCCTCTAGCATCCGTGCCTCTGCAGTCATCTCAGTTCCGCCATTATCCTTTTCTGATAGACGGACAAATACAGCAGGACTCAAGCTTGCTGCCGCTGCCAGCATTAAGCCTCTCCTCTGCGGCGGTAGCTTGAATTGCCATGTCCGCCATCCTCCTTCTCTCCCTCCTTCTTTACCTCCATGTCTATATGAATATCTTGTCGCTAGTTGAATGTTGCGATGCTGGGTCGGGGGTCGTATTCTTGCGATGGTGGTCTGGCGTAGACATGTTCGACCCGTGACTAAAGACATCATCCTCGCCTTCTTTCATGCGAAGATGGTTCGTTCTTGTGCCTCAGTGCTATCGAGGCTCCATCGATGTTTGGTGGTTGTCGGATTAGATCATGGCAACAGAGGCGTCAGTAAAGTGCTGATGAAGTGACGTCAAGATTCATTTACAACATTTCTTCAATCCGACTCTTAAAAGAGGTTTAGTTTGATTCACATCAAAAGTTTTCATACTAATCGCGAGAAGATAATCATTCTAGGAAGATTCGATTTGAAGATATATTATTATTCAACATTTATATTGAATTCTTTCATCTTGCGCGCCTTTATTCAATGTCATAAGTGGTAAGTCATTCCGCCTACTCGAGTATGTAGATAATTGCGGTGAGAGCAGCGGAGGCAGCCGGTTTTGGCAGAAAATTTCATCGAGGCGGCGAGCGGCAGAATTCGCCGCGAAACTCCTCTCTCATCAATTCTACTTGCAATACGAGTACTCTCTCTATAAAGAAGACTTCCCTTCATTGCTTCATTTTTCTATCAACGAGATTCATTCTCTTTTGAGCACTTACGCACCTCGCATTTAATACAAAGCTACAGAAATCGATTGTTCTTCCTTCTCACAAACAATATGGGATGGTTCTGGGCTGATTCTCCCGCAACTCCTGCGACTGCTACTGCGACTGGGGCTATAAGAGCTGCCCCTCACCCCATTCCAAAGGATAGCAATGCTATTCCCCCGGTGAGTAGATAATTCTCTATTATGTTCATCCAGATTGTGATTCTAACTCTTCACTCATAGCCATCATGTCCTATGCACAAGCCCAACGAAGATACTCAGAAGCCTGTGGCAATCTCTCCAGCAACATCTCTCGAGTCTGCTTGCCCATACACTCCCGATAATGCCTCCCAAGATCTAAAATCAACATCTACATACGCTAAATACAATCCCCTAAACTATATGTTTCCAGATTTGTCTCAAGAGCGAGCGAAAGATCAGACAATTGCATTGCCAACTGAAAGAGAGCCATCTACTATTCCCAAAGGTTCCGGTGATGGGAACTGGGAATATCCTTCGCCACAGCAAATGTATAATGCTCTTTTGCGCAAAGGCTATACCGATACAGATCCGACTGCTGTTGAGAGTATGGTGTCAGTTCACAATTTTTTGAACGAAGGAGCTTGGGCTGAAATTGTGGAATGGGAACGAAGATTTGGTAAAGGACTGGCGAAAGGCTGGGAGAATTGCAGGAGGGGCGAAGAAGGCTCAAAGGCAGGAGCCGACATTGGTGCAAACGAAGACGAAGTGCCCCAGCCCAAATTAACTCGATTTATGGGCCGACCGAAGGAGATGACGCCCAAGGCTGCCATGATACAAGTAATGGGGTGGGTTTTTCCGGAAAAATATGGGTATTTAATCTTTGATTTTCTTATGAATAGCAAGATTTGTCTAACGCGATCACAGTACCGAGCCACCATTCGATAGACATGATTGGTTTGTCCAAAGAGAATATAAGGGCCGGAAGAAGGAAGTCCGATATGTGATTGATTATTACTCTGGGGGCGAAGAACCTACCGGAGAGCCAATATTCTATCTTGATGTCAGGCCCGCCCTCACACCAACGCAAGCTATAGAGCGTATGATGCGATGGAGTGGGGATGTTTGGTATCGTGCATCCGGCGCGTCTGTTAGAGAGAACACCAAAAAGAATTGAAAATGCGCCCCTTGTGATTTGGAATGGGCGTTCTTGCAGCGGTTTTTAAGCAGTGCGCTTTGGTCTGGGCTAGGAATTGGTATGGTGCTTATGATTTCATTCGACAAGCGAACTCTGATCACACGATACGGATACGGGATGGCTTTTTTGGCTTTTTACAACTCTCTTCTCTTGTAGTTATTGATACCTAAGTACTCGAGTAATGACATTTCTTGTTCACGACGTCAGAAATCCGCAAAAAAAAAGGTCTAAACACTAAACTTTCGAGCATAGTTTATGGGCTTGTCACACGATTTAGGAGCTTCCCTGTAACACGATAAGAGCTTCTTCAAACCCCCACTACTACGAGTACTATCATTCAACAGAATCACTGCCCCCTTGATCTCTTCCCTTTGTTGTTTCGAAGGCGAGAAGACAACATGGCGGAACCCTTTGTGTCAACTAGGAAACATATCAAATGGGGAGCAAGTTTCATAACATTTCTGTAGCTGTACTTCGAATTCGCTAACGATACCTGTAGGAGAAAGCAGCGAAAGAAAACACAAAGTGCACACCCTAAGCTGTTATCAACAGCTCCAACCTGCTAACAAACACCCTCAGCACTCTTGTCCTAACATCTGCCGATAAACACTACGTAGATATACGAATCCTTGACCCATCCAATCCACTCCCAAACAACACCTCCGACCCTCAAGCAATATCGAGGCTGGAGTGGGGTTTCGCGGGTACTGCAATCAGCACTCCCGCAGAATTTAAGGATGGTGATAGAAAGGTGTTGGTTAGGCCGGCGCATACACAGTGGATTCATGAAATCGATAATAAGATACGATATCCTGGGATTGATGATCGAGATGAGGGATTCATGTATCCTGTGGAAGGCACAGACGACGTCTTGGAAAAGGGCGCCATGCTGAATCCCGAGACAGGGAAGGTAGAGGACTATGAAGAGTTGTGGGAGGACCTGGAGGTAGAGATGATGGAAGGGAGCAAGAATGAGTGTTTTATGAGCTGGGTGTTGAAGACTAAAGGTGCTGGCGAGGAAGAGAATGGGATGGTGATTAGGATTGGTGAGTGGATACAGGGGGTTATGAGGAAGGGAGATGACTTTTCGGTCGTGCGGTGGATATGGAATGTCGAAAAGGGATGGGAAAGAGTTCTGGCAATTGGAAGGGATTTGGTGCTGGATGGCAAAATCTTTGCAAAGGAAATAACCGTGGGTGATAGCTTCAAGGTCGATGGCGGTGTGGAGTGGGAGTTTGTAAGTCGTCACCGGCACCGAAAGTAAGTAAGGGGCACGAGAAAGTGCAAGATGGGTTGAAATCATGAAGTCCTTCAAAATATCTACCAAAGAATGGGATTTCATTTGGTCCTCTCCGCATTGGCATATTTACATTCCCGTTGAGGAATGTAACCATCTCCACGCGCACTCTATAAGTATGGTATTTGGCTTCGAAACAAACAAGCAGTTTCTTACGGCGACACGATTTTTTTTGTCCTAATTGCCTTGGAGCCTGTCGGTCTTTAATTTGTCTTCTTCAAATCTGTAAGTAATTATGCCCTGGTTATCACGCAGCAACAGTTCCATGAACTCCGTTGGAGATATGATGGCCAATCAATCACCACTTGCTTTAACAGCTCAAATATCGTCATCTTCCCCAGCGGTAGTGACAGTCATTCCTTCGATCATTGATCCTACATGCGGGACATCGCCTGCGCAATATCGTCATTCGACCATGGAGGCCCTCATGAGCTCTATGAAAGTGCTTTCTCGCAATCTGTACTGCATCCCCCAGATGATGGGATCCTTCACTTTGAGTGTGGCCCAAATGATTCCCAATAGTTCGGGAAGAGACATGTGTGAAATGGGCATCCAGTGCATGTTATGTATTGTGGAGTGCTGGGCAATGCTCATGGCGATTCCGGCATTTCTGACAATGCCTGGAGCGATGTTCATGATGTGCTGCGCTGCTATGTGGGGAGCCATCATGGGAATGTCGTGGGTATTGAGGGGAGACGAGAGAGTCTGCGAAAGTATAATGCCTGTGGGGGATTTCGCGGAAGAGAAGTGGGTCTTCATCAATGGTACATGTACGAGGTAAGTTGTTTATCTCCCCCAGAGAAGCGATGTCGAGGAATCGTACCAAGACACTGATGATCGCAACAGCTACACTCAAATGATGCACCATCTCACTCGCCTGAGCATCATCTTCCACCGTCGCATAACCGGAATTCACAATCGCACCTTGGGGCTTCCTCTCGACCTCCTCCTCCACTTCCTATCCATGTCCATGCCCATCCACCGCACTCTGTACTCACAGCTTCGCGAGAACCTTCTGACACCCAGCATCCGCAAGGTTGTCATCCTATCCCACTCAACCGGATCCAAGATCGTCTCCGACATCCTCGATCAACTCCACACCGATCTACCACCCACCCTGCTGGCCAAATTGGAAATCTATACCTTTGGGGCGGCCGGGGGATCGTTCTCAAACCCGTTGCTCAATTCGTACTGTATGGATCTTGGCGCTCTCGGGGAGAACGATTACGCGAACGTGAAAATATCGTGTGAACGTGTGATTCCTGTAAGTCGCCCACGCCTCGCTCGTGCTCCGTTCCCACATCCGTCCCTAGTGCTAATGGTGCGAATAGCATGTGGAACACTACTTACCCCTGGCCTCTTCTCCCCTGTCGACCATGTCGATCTTGCATCCGGTCCTGCATACGTTGGACTCGCGGTTTTGCGGGAGGATGTTCATCCTGAATGGGTTTCATCCGGTGCTGTTTGAGCAGTATCTGGATATTATGTTTACGTGGCGCAAACCTACCTCTACTTCGTCGATTGATGGAGCGGAGCCACGAGGGTTCTGGGATGAGATGGTTAGGGTGGATGGCGAGACGGCGGAGAAGCGAGAGTTTACGGCCGGGGCGCGAGGGGCGGCGGGGATGGGAAGTGGTGAGAGGAGATTGAGTGGGATGATGCAGATGGAGAAGGAGGGGAAGAGAAGACCGGGGAGTTGGAATTGGTCGAAGATGGGGATGGATGGGGTGGGGATGGTGAGGAGGGAGGCAAAGGGTTTGGAGGGCAAGAGGATGAGAGAGGTAGGGCGATTAGGGGGGTATGAGGGGGGTGGGAGATTGAGCGTTGCTTGGTTTGAGGGAAAGGGTATGATAGGGATTGGGAAGGGGATGGCGAATGGGGGGCAGGGAATGTGAGGGTGAGTGAGAATGATATGGACGTTGCTGAGGGAAGTGGGAGTGGGAGTGAGATGGAGGGCTGGGATCAGGTGGCTATTGATAATTGTGAGAGCCGCACGACGCCAAGAGTCGGAAACAATAACGGAGCCAATGGAAGGAGCTGGACTGTCGAGAAAGATGAAGAAAATGACGTCGATTTGGATATGTTAATTGCGGTATGGTTTTGATAGGTTCTGTTCTTACTTCTCATAGCCTTTTAATACTACAGGAAGATGTATGTGTAAGATTATTTTAGCTTTTAATGGTTGTATCTCCAGCACAGGACCCTGATTTCTTAGTTATGATAGGCGAAATGATTGAAATATTAAATATGAAAAGAGATGAGGGGGTTACATATGTGGGCCAAGTCACCACATGTTGCCGGCACCGAAAATGTTCAATTTCATTACACTTCGATATTAAATTTCATTTCATACTCGTCACCAGAAAATATCTTTTGTCTTCGTCCCGACACATGAATAATAAGAATATAGCGAGCCTTCTGGATTATTGTAACTACTTGAGATGACCCGTCGCGCGTAAAAACTACAAGCAAAGTATTAGCAACCTTTCAGACCAATTCATCGTTTCTACTGAGAGAATGAAATAAAGTTACAGTCCGCCATTAGCCCAATGATAAAATCATGAGAGGCAATGATAAGTTGGTGAAGTCTTGCCCGTAAATTCAATCCTTTTGTGCACACCCACCAAACCCCCATTCACTAATCACCATCATTCCACTCCAGGAGACCCAACTGTGGGAAAGAAAGCAAGACATAGATAATAGTTTCTACATCAGTGACTGCACTCCCATACCAGGGATAATAGAGCAATCCATCATACTAGTTCCGGGTGTCCACCCCAAAACCGGCTGTACAAGGCTCTGAAGATAACCCCATCGAATTGGAAGCGGAAACCGAGCCTAAAAACATCAATGGCTAGAGCGATGGCAGACATGAGATGACTGACCTACAAGGACAACTCACAGGCACATGGACTGGGTAAAACGAAACCGGGAAACTCGAAAACTGTCGAGACAATCCATGCAGAAGTCAAGCACTTAATAAAGCTCAACAAAGACACCGCTTCAAGAAACCGAACTATATAAGCGCCACTGTCAAAGACGTCCTACGAAACAGATGTCTGCTAGTTCATCACAATGAGAAACACTCAAATACAGACGCCTGGTCCGCCAAGCTCGATTCATCAAACCTAGAATCCGAAAGACCGAACAATTGCGCACAAAAAGGGGAGAGAAACACGAAAGAAGAGAGGTCAAAAGAGATAGAGCGTTCGGTCGAATTAGTAAGTCTAGAGCAGCGAGAGGCCTTGGTGTAAAATTGAGTAATGATGAGAAAAGAAGTAGGAGACATGAGTGCATGAGACGTGCCTCACACGGTGATTCTAGATTCACCGGCTCATGGGAAAAAGCTTCGAATATTGAATTTTCTCTTAGTACTGCCCCAGATTGCCTACAAATACCCGAGGCCAATCTATCCACTTAGATAACTTGGTCTTTCACAAACATAAAAGGTTCTCCTTGACGGCACACTAGTTCACTGGCGTATCAAGAACCCTGTTCAGGCTCGCGTCTGCACATAGCACAAGCCTCTCACTCAGATAGCCAATTGGCTCATTCTTGACGGATAAGTAGAGTAAATCATGCTCCCTCGCCAATAATCAGATATAAGATATAAGATGCTATTGGCCTACTGGTATTCATATCTCTCTTGTTGCCCCGCCGCAGGGTAAAGGTTGCACTAGAGAAACCACGTACCTAATCGCCACCAAGAATAAGAAACCTTTGCGCCCAGGATTATAGATTACCTATTGGTTTCTTCACTGCGATAACCGTGATACAGCCTTGAGCTCCCATGAAAATAAGCTCAGAATAATGCGCCACTAACGGCGACTTATCTTACCAATGAGTTCGCGAACTATGGTCGAGTAAGCGCAAGGGGATAAATATGATGTCTCTGTCGCGCAAAAAGGTTAAAAGTTGGGTCGTACCCGAGGTTCACATTTTGAAAGAATGGATATTGTACCGCAAACAGTATTTAGCTGTTGCATTCAGGCTCTGTGAATTTTTCTAGTAAATGCGGTACACCATTCTTTACTGATATGTGACAGGTTCGCCGATCGAGGTTTTGACGAAGGGTGTGCTGGCCATATGTGAGAATGCCGTCGATTGGTACTCTAGTCGCCGACGATTAGAAGCTAATCGGACTCGAACAGGTTGGGTCGTGTACAATTTTCACTGATCACTTTTTTTATTTAGCTTTGATCTCCTAAATACTCCTCTCAAGTTTGTGTATCAAATCTTATCAAGGTGAACGGAGATGATATAGATGTGGTAATCGAAGACGAACCAATTACTACTGCCGCATTTGCCTGCCGTTCATTCTGAGCGTACAAGAACTCCACAGAAGATAGCCTGGGTGTTCAAAATAGCTGTCATTTTGCAGTCCACAGAGTTCATCCCGATGTACACGGTGATTTTCATTTCCACTCTGTATATGACACTGGCTTCCTTTCGATATGATTACGCAAACTTCATTGCGATTTCATAGATCTCTTAGTGCATACGATGATTTCGGAAGCATTATTCTTAGCCGTGAAGAGGGTGTTCATATCGCCAAGAGTTTGGGCGACGGGAAGACATGTATTCATTCTAAAGAATCCCAAATCGTTGACTGTGTATCAGAGTCTGGAATGAAGTGACCTTTTGGTCTATGGGTGGATATAGCGGCTGCAGGGAGCAGCAAGGTAGATAATAATATTGGGGATAATGAGACCGCTTTTACTTATGAGCAAGTCCAAGGCAAAACTGCGCTTCTATACAGGAGAGACACCTCGGAACAGGTGCATAAAAGGAGTTGTTCTATTTCCAAGGCTGATATGAAGGAGTTGTAGCGAAGACCGGAGAAAAGATTTCTGAGTGAGAATTAGAAAGGGAATGAAGGGCAATTGATCTTCATTTGATCATCCTACTCTCAAAGAGACCTAAGACAACCTGAACATCTGGGGGAAACTATTTCGTTTGTCGCCTATTTCATCATGTCTGTTTCAGGTCGCAATTATAGGCGCTTCCCATGCGTGAATCAATCACGGGCATGCAGGTCTCCATTTAGAACACGTCTGTTTCTCCGAGCTATGCGGCTGACACGATAATGCTTCGCATAATTTTCATCCTAAATCTCGACAAAGACACTGGATAGTAAGCTTTCCCCCTTATCATACATACTTACAGTGATTGGGTATAGATCATATGCATTGTAACATCGAGCAAGGTTTCCATACTCATACTTCTAGCACTTCAATAGTGAGCACAAATGAAGTGCCATGTAGCGATTATCATGCAGTACATGCATGGATTCGGAGTTTTCTTTGTCGACATCCGGTACCGATGGGTTGGATATGTCAGGAAATGGTAAGTTGCAGTCTTGAAGAGGGGGAAGTAAAGATTTGGCGATTGCCTCGTATCTGAGGGTAGCACGGGTAAAGTGTTGCCCAGACCTGTTCAAGTTCCAAGGTTGCTATGCTTTGTTGATGTGGCTGACCGACCCTAAGGGAATTTGATGGAGTGCATGTGATGGATCTGACGCCAGGAGGGCTAACGAAGTATCCAAGTCTCCTCGAGTAAAATCAAAAATACTCAGATGATGATCACACTTGAGACCAGATACAGATACAGAAGCAGGCCGCACTTGCTCTTAATGCTACTGTTCTCTTAGTCTGACATTTTGAAATATCTTGATTCGATGGTTTTCATCCATCTTTTTCGCCCTTCTTGACCAACCAACTCATTCCTCGGGAATGTTCAACGATTGAGGATAGGATGGGAAAGGATCGGCAGTTCAAAGTGTCCTGTCGATCGAATCAAATAAGTGAAATGTGTAAAGAGGTGTATCTCGTGCTCTTTCTTGAGTGTGTGTGTGTGTGGGCATGTCGTTGTTGTTGTGCAGCAGCATCTTTTGTGTATTGACTTGGAGTGATCTAGATGATGGATGAGAGATCCAACGGAGCACGAGGTGAAGTACGAAGGACTGATGACTAAGGAGTGATGACTAAGGACTCGGGCCAGATGAAGCTTCCTATGGATCATGGATCTATTCCCAAAGAGGAAAGGTCTAATCTTATCATAAATCGGAAGCAAAGGAAGGTTGGGTAACCTTACAAGTGGACCACCGACCCACCTTAAACAAGCATCGACTGATATAAAAGTTACTTGGACACTCGAGATCTTTCTCTCATTGATAGCTACTAACCCTAGCCCTAATCCTTTTCTTCCTTCTCCAACTCTTCTTGATGAATTTGGTAAATACGCACTAGTAGTTAATATACGCAATACGGTAATACGTAATACGTTAATTACGTATTACCGTATTTCATTCTCATCTTTTGCTCACCTCGTTTGACTTACTTGCCCATATACTCGCTTGCTCGCTTGCTCGCTTGCTCACTTGCTCACCTACTACTTTTCCTACTCAGCTGAATCGCAACGCCACGACAAACTACTTAATAGAGCGCCACAAGAAGGACGCCGTGCTTTCGTACTTTCGTGCTTTGCGAAACTTCCCCCCTCCTCCAAAAAGGTGTGGTGACACCAGTGGGAGGCCTTGATCATAATCAGGAGCGGGGCCTGTTGGGCTGATATCCTTCAAAACCTACTCTCCTACTCGAGTACTCTCCTACTCGTACATACAATATTTTACACCACCTGTTTATTCAAAATCCATTTCGATTCCTCGATTCCTCGATTCCCTTTTTTGATTGTCAGAGAATTTGGGGATAATGGCGGGACAATCTGGAACCTCTCGAGCAAATCGAGGGGAAACCTCTCTTGATGCGGCAATGCGAGCACCCTCTACCACCACTCCAGATGTCGTCGTTCTTAACTTTTTGGATGAAGAAAAGAAAATTAAAGAAGTGGCAGATCCGAAAAAGGATCTTTGGGTATCTAGTCTCGATGGGTACGTTGCATCTATTCTTTCTTGCGATTTGGTCTGGCTTGCACACCACTTGCGCAAAAGTCGCAAATACTCAGTACTAATTATAAAATAAATACAGTCGCTATTCATCACCAATGATTCCTATCCGCGTCGGACCTCATGCCGAAACGTTCCATGTCCACCGCGATATCCTCACCAAATCGGAATACTTTAGGAAAGCTTTGGATGGAGAATTCAAAGAGGCCGCAGCACAAGCCATTGATTTACCCGAGGAAGATCCCACTCTATTTGAGTTTGTCGTTGCATTCCTTTACGAATCGAAGTACAGTCCTCTACGTCCTGTCGCTGAAATTATTGTGGTTGAGCCTGAGAAGGGCAAAGGCAGAGAACAGAATGACGACGGAAATGCTTCGGGTAGTGATGATGGAACAGACAGTGGAACCGCAAGCGATGAAAGGTATGAATAACCAGTTGCATAGCGGGCTCAATCCCTCGTACTAAATACTTAAAGTGCCAGAAGTCGGAGGAGGAGAGAGAGCCGTCGCAGACGTCAAGAACGAGCCTGGGAACAGAGACAACGAAAAGAGTCTGGACGACATCGACCAGATTGTAATTGTGCTTCATGCACCTTAGAATCCGTTGGTCCAACTTGCTGGAATTGTGGCATGACAAGAAGAATACCTCCACCCAGAAATCGTTGGGTGAATGGCTTGCCACCTCCACCCCAACCAATTCCGGTCATGGGCCGAAATGGTTATCCACATCCCCCGGGTCCGAGAGATCGTAGACGGGGCTCGCGAAATACTGCCGTGGATGAATCACCCGCGGAGGAGAGAATGTCCCAAGAAGATTTGAGAACTTGGTCAATAGCGTATTCTTTAAGTGTTGATGTTTACGTTTGCGCTGAGAGATATCTGATGCAGGACTTTAAAAGTTGTGTAGCGGCATTTATCGTCAACAATTTTGAAGTTGCCGGCTCGGATGCTGCACTACCATCAGTTTTGAATTCATGTAAGACATTATGTGATGGAGTAAGCTCAATGGACCCTCTACTCAAGAAAGTCTTTGCCAGAGTTGGCTTCTTGCAAGCTAGACTTTGGAAGATGTATCCCGAGGAAACGTCGAATTTCTTCATGGACAACCCGGAACTATCAACGCTAATTCTTAAGGAAATGGCTGAGAGGAGAGAGGAAGATGTTAAAGATGACTTACCGGCCATGGATCGTCCTCCATTGCCATCTTTCCCAAGAGAAGACATGATAATACAAGGTCCGAGACGTGGAGCCTATGGTCCAATCCCTCATTACTAACATTGAGAAGACTGTAGACGACACCCCCGCCGCAACGCTGGCATTTGACCGAAATATATTTCCATGCCATCATATTGCGGTGCATAGCGTTTTTCCTTTTAATACATGGGATGGGATGGAGCAAGGGCTCACTTTTCACGTTTTATTAGGATATTTGGGTTTGTGATACCTTGGCATAGCAATGCGCATTTTCTCCTTATACCCTCATTTTTTACAGTAGCAAAGGATATCAAGGACAATTGGCGTTCAATAGCAGGTTTTGACAGCGATATACAGCATGGAATTCGTTTATACGGAAAAATATATGTTTCGGTGCAGCGATACCCGATATTCTGATCCAATCGTGATGGTTTCGTGTTTGGCAATATGTTTACTCCTTTCCCATTGGTCGCTTAAACACTCCACACGAAGCATATGTCCCTTTTTTAATGGGCACCGCGGTGGGTTCGGTGGTTCTCCCAAATCCTCTTCTCTCCACATCTGCGTAACCCACCCGACGCCCCCATTTTGCACTTCGTCAAAATGATCCTACCTCAATTTGAGAGCTTGCCTCTACCAACTATTCGATGGGGCCTTGGTGGCCTACCGTAGAGCATCAAATTTTGTACTCTAGATATCCCCCTCCATGGTCAGGAAATTGTTGAATTTCTGAATCGGAAAATAACCTTGATTCAACCTCCGGCCCACTATAACAACGCATAAATTGGAATGCACCAAAACAAAGCCTCCTACATATCTAGAGTCAGCTCATCGATTTTGGCCATCCTGATAGAGGGGATACAAAGGCTGCACGCAAGCGCGAAGGAACAAGTTCTCACGATTTCTCGAAGTCTCTAGAGTAACTACTTTCACTATGTATCTGAATCCCTTCTACTCCTTTTTGCTTTCGTTTTACATCTTCCCGTTTCTTATACTAGCACAGGCTATCACAGCATCTCTAGATTATGGCACCTTCCAAGGTGCATACTCATCTATATATAACATAACTTATTACCAGAAAATTCCCTTTGCAGCGCCCCCGATAGGAGATTATAGGTTTAGGGCACCACAACCTCCTCTTCCCATTACAAATGGCACTTACAACTCCATTCAAACTTTTCCAGCTTGTCCACAGAAAGGTGTAAGTACACTTTCTAATCCCAATACTTTCCTGTTCAATCACACTCTGATATAGCTCCCTCTAGATTGTTGGCTCGGAAGATTGTCTTTACTTATCCCTTTACTCGCGCCCATGGACAACTGGGCAATCTCTTAGGCCAGTGATGGTAGTGTTTTTTGGTGGTGGATTCATCCAAGGCGGTGGTTCTCAAGCAGTTCCTCCTTCGGCCTATCCCATCCTCAATGTCTCTTCCCAAAATGATATACTTTTTGTGTACCCCAACTATCGCGTCAATACATTTGGGTTTCTACCAGGGAAAGAAATCGCTGAAGATGAAAATTCGGATTTGAATCCCGGATTACTGGACCAGAGGGCAGTTTTGGAATGGGTGAACAAGTATATTGATCAATTCGGTGGGGATAAAGATAATGTGGGGATCTGGGGACAGAGTGCGGGAGCTGGAAGTGTCGTGTTTGTTACTCTTTTCAATTTTCTCTCGGATGTACTGAAGGTTCTAGGTAAGCAATAACTAATCGTTTCCCCATCCAGTGCACAAGTTCTTGCCACCTCAGAAGAAAGCACTCCACCCCTCTTCAACCGCGCCCTAGCATCCTCACCCTTCTGGCCCAAAACCTACCGCTACGATGCTCCCCAAGCCCAATCCATCTACAACACCATGACCAACTTGACCAACTGCACTGGTGCTATCAATGGCACTCTCCAATGTTTGAAATCTTTAGATTGGGAAGTTCTAGCTGAAGCTGCTCTAGTGGTAGCAGCAAGCCATACTTGGAACACGAGTAGCTACACATGGGCACCGGTTATTGATGGGAGGTTTTTGAAGAGGACTTTGAGTGAAGCGACGGTTAATGCAGCAGGGGATTTTGGGGGGAAGGGGAAGATTGGGATTTTGAGGGGCTGGGGTATGTATAATGCGCACGAAGGTATGTTAGCTTTTATTCATTCATGGGCCAAAGAGAAAAAATAAAAGTCTTTGCACTTGTTGAAGATTGGGTCGGTTACATACCTTCCTCCCCCACACCCTAAGTGGGTTACCTATCTTCATCCTATGCCGTGCAACTTTCCTGGGAGTTTTGGGGGATTGAGGAGGTGTGAAAAGGAAAAGAAAAAACATTTTTTCTCATCCATGCTTCAAAAATCTCTATACCATTATCCAAAGTTACATTGTTAGATCACGCATGTGACATCACACGATGCAACAACTCGCGACCTGTCTCATCCAAACCTCCCCCTTAAAAGTCCGGAACTTCGACCCTAACAATCTCTCACAGGCGAAAATTTCGTCCCCTCTGGTCTTGAAAAGGCGACCGATACCGGTACACCTCCTTTCAATTCCACCACCGCATCATTCAACAGCTGGCTCTCGGGTTTCCTTCCCTCTTTCTCCCCATCGCAGCTCGATGCCGTGCGCGCTATCTACCCTGCAGATGGCACCGCCGAGACATTCCCAAGCTACAATACTAGTTATGCGAGAGCCGGACTTATCTATCGAGATTCGGTATTGGCGTGTCCGGCCTTATGGATGAGTAGGGCGGCGAGTGAAGCGGGGTGGTTGGGAGAATATATTATTAGTCCGGCGAAACATGGGAGTGATACTGTTTATGTTAGTTTATTTCTCCCCCATCCCCTTCTTTCCTTCCTTCCACCCGTAATTCTCTACCCATCCCTCTTCCTTCTCCCCCCCTCCCCCCTCCCATCAAAGTTTTCCAATCCATCAACCCGACACCTAACAAAACCACAGTGGAACCAAATCAACGCCATCCAAAAATCCCAACCGCTCACCTACCAAGGCTACGCAGGAGCCCTCGCATCCTTCATGGCCACAGGCAATCCCAACACGCACAAACTGACCAATGCAACGCAATCGCGCGTTCCAGACCTACGCACGGAAAGGGAATGGGTGGTTTCAAGCGAGGGCTTGGCGAATGTGGCGATGAATGGACGAGAGCAGAGTTTGGAGGCGCGATGTAGGTTTTGGGCAAGTGTGGCGGCGAGTGTGCCGATGTAAAGCGTGGTTAGCGGGGCCGGGGGCCGGGGAGGGGGGTGCTTGCATGTGTGGGGGGAGATGGATGTATTGAGGGGAAGGAGAGGAGAGTTGAGTTACAGTAGGAGACGAGGTGTTGGGTGTAATATTCCAGGGCTCACTTGGTCTCGCGTTTTCTAGCACAGCACAGCACCATGCAGCACAATACAATACACATAGCAAAGCAAGCAAGCAAGCACCAACTAAAACACTTCCTCGCTAAAAAAAAACCCCCTTGATATCATTCATAGCTGCAAAAAGTTCCCCAAACAAAGTAATTGTAATTGTATATCCTATCCCAACGCCTCTACAACTCAATACTGATCAAAGGTAGCGACCGGCGTAGTGTGACGACGATGTCGAGCTTAAACTTAAACTTGGCCGTAAAATAGGGATAAAGTCATCTAACATTGGCATACGGAGAGGCGAAGGATAAATGAATGCCATTTTTGGAAATCCTTGACTGTCGTGATAGGCGAGGTTTCTCGCTTTGGTTGTACGAGGAGACGAGTAGGCACTCGGAGTATATGGAAACTACTACTTCTAGTACAGGATAAAACAAATATCCATCATGATCAAGCTCCTGCTCAGAGCATACATTTGCAACCGTTCTCCGTTCATAGACTTCAGAATTGAAGCAGACACACTGGCGCTCACGGATGACGAAACTAAGGTATCATTTTCTATATTACGTATCCACTACACCCAATTTTTTCTTCACTCGTGTACAAGTTTTCCCCGCCTCTCCATCCACCCTCATCACTTCCCTGACCTGCACCTTGTGTTCCACCACTCAAATCATATCCATCCCTTTTTATTCTCTTATGCGACTACCGATCTTCCTTCACAAGATCTACGCGAGCAAAATTTCATCCCCAAGGACCACCCCCCCGGCAAATAGCTATGAAACCCATGCCGAAGGACGAAAACAAAATCAACTATGCTAATTCCATACACAAGCTCGCCCTTGCCCCCGAATCAAGCACCTGCATCGCTGAAAGAAGAAAGGCAATGCAAAAACGCAGCAGGATATTATGAAAAATCAACAGCCTAACAAGTTATTCAATAACGGCCCCTATAATTTCCGAGGCCGTTCATGCTTTGTCCACAGAGCTTTGTCCACTGAACGTAAAGACGTCGAGCCAACCTGATTATATTCCCTGGAAAGGAAGCACAAATTGTAGGGTATGAAAACAAAAGGAAATTTTTTAAAGAGAAGATCATCAGCGTAGGCCAATGACACTCATCTCCAACGTCCAAACTCTTCGAATCCAGACCTTTAACTTCCCCTCCACACCTTCTACGTTTTCCAGTTCTACACCTTCCCACCAACATCTTCTCGCAGGTTTTCTCCAGAAAAGTAAAAGCTTTTGAGCCATACCAACAGCATTACTACCCATCTCGTTGCCACGAATATCAGTTCGGAGACGAGCTAATGCGAGACTGCATATGACAGCCTTGTTTGGTTCTCCTGCTCGATGGCCCCAGTGATCATCGTGATTGAAACCCCTGCTATCGTGTTAGTTTTAAGTTTGGTGATAATTTTACTAAATATGAACATACCCAGCAGTCAACATCTCAATCAAATGTTGTTCCGTTGTACCAGTTTCCTCACTTCTTCTCAAGCCAGAAAAAATACCATCTTGTTTCAATAACGCCTTCCCAGCTGCTCTCTTCACTTCTATCATTTCCGGTTGTTCGATATCAGCCCTGGGAGGAATCGCATAAAAATCTAAATCTTCTCTCAATACAATTATGCCAGCTCTGTCCTGTAACATCTCCCTAGCAGATCCTGCCATTGGTTCAATTGGTACCGTATCTGTTTCTGGCCCAGTGGATGGTGAGTTCGAACCCGATGGAATGGTTTGCGCTACGTTGCGGAAGAATTCGAGCATATATTGTAAGGATGCAGGATCGTACTGAGAGAAAGTGTCAGCTATATGCATGTCTAAATTTGACAGTATATTTCGAATAAATAATGGAGCATCACGGACATCAACCTGGAAGGCATCTCCCTCATGGTAGGTACTTAAATGGCCGTCAGGTAATAGGCCATTCGGAAAGAGCGATAGGAGGACGAATTCGGGAAGTGTCAGGAGCTCATCCCGAGATAGTGTAAACCGGGTGCCCCTAGATTATGAAATTAGTAGATGCAAAAGCCGTAGATATGTATTTTCGTACCGAAGATCCATCGTGATATTCTCATCGGCACCGACATCTAGAGAATGTCAATAATTGGTCCATCCGAGATTTGATGATGATCAGAATTTACCTCCAAGGGTATTTATAGGTGCTGCACCTTGCTGCACTTGAGTAATAATACTCGCAGCTCCTCCAGCGGCCGCCATCAGATATGTAAAACCGTCGAGCGGACTTGAGCCTTCGAAATATGCGGGTGGTGGTTCGTTCTCTTCGTCTTTCTTTGAAGATTGGCCTTTAGTGTCCTGCGGTAGTGCAGCTTCTGTTTCCGCCTCGACGTCTCCTGAGGAAGTAGAAGCTTCTTGGGCCTGTCGATATTGATCGGAGGCGACAGGGACGTATTCCGGGGCAGCAGTAGATGTCGATAGAGATGCGCCTGCTTCAGCAACGACAACCTTATAAGCCTCGACAGCCTCGGCAGTGGAGATATAGAGGGATGAAAAGGGTGGGGGTCGTGGTGATGAAGGAGGTGTAGGATGCGGTGGTTCTGAGATGGGGTATCTAGGGGGTGGTGATTGAGAACGATCTACTTCCAAATCTTTCTCCAACGTCAATCCGGCTTCGTCTATTGCAATGTTATCCAGCCCAACGGACGGACCGTCGATGGCTCCTTGCGTGTTGGACAACGTGGTTGCTGAGATTTGTGAGGGATGAGGTTGGAAATTGGAAATTGGAGATTGGAGATTGGGGATGGGAAATTGAGGATGGGAAATTGAGATTTGATACAAGGATTAGAGTTTAATTGAATGAATTATGGGAAATGATTATAATTGATTTGATGCTTACGCTTCCAGAACTGAGGGAAGGAACAAAAGGCATTCCAGATGTAATGATTGAGTTGAGTTGAGTTGAGCTGACTTGGAGTTTGAGCTGCGATACGATGTACGATATATACTTCGCATGATGATATACCACATATATCCTGTAAATCCTATAAATCCTGTAAATCCTGTAATATGTCCCGATTCGGATCGCTCGAGGATGCTTTACATAAGGAGGAGCTACTCGAAAGGGTCTAGCTGGCTTTAGCATTACCGTGCATTATGGAGTCAAAGAGCTACGAAGCATGATTGGTAGCCGCTGGGCGCTTAAGGTTAAATTGTACGAGTATTTCAAATCCAATGTCAATCATCATCGTTCAGACACAACACAGCTTTTTCATATCTTATACACTATCTCTATGCGATTATCTTACCGTCGAGTGAACGGCGACTTCCAGGACATGTCCCATAACAAGTTGTTTTGGTGTGTCACGCTCAATAATTCAATCGACAGTGGCTCCGGAATATCTCCCTCTGATGCATGTTCTTGAAGCGCTGAAGTCCAACGCAAACTGTTGAAAAGCTACATGCTCAGCTGTGACCAGTTCAGTTGGCAGTTTTGGGATAGAACATCATATTGTGCTATGATAGGAACTATAACACCTCTTTATCTCATTCCCGCCCCTCGATATTGTGTCCGCATTGGTGGTCGACGAATCAGCTCGAACACAATCAGAACACCTTTGCAAAGATACTTGAGGCTTGCGCTAAGCCAACCTCTCTGCGGAAAATCAAATCAATTCAGGATGATGAATCAAGGCTGTGTAATCTTAGGCGTGTCGAATACCAAGCTTAAATGCTATTTCGACGACGCTGGTAAATGAGCTTTGTCATTGTAACTTTCACCAATACGACCCCAATGGATATGATTTGGTTTATAGTGTTCAGTCGATTCGACATCATAAGTTCTCTGCCCTGCGGACACCAATGGCCGGTAGCTGCTTTGATACATGAGTCAACCCTGTTTGAGATAGATGATGAGCGTTTGTAAGGTTGCGACACATACCATAGGCCATACTTACAACGACGGACCTCTAGATTATATGTTGCATAACTGCCATGTTCAAGCTGATATTATTTGGGACTTGTGCTGTGTGCGTTTAGACTGCCTAAAGCTTACCACGATAATGGAAGCATCTAATGCGATATTGCACTGATGCACCAATATTTGGCAAGTCCGGGCATTACAAGCGTGCATAGCACTTTCACTCATTAAGTGGCATGCTTGGCAAAACATCTTATCCCTTCACCCTTTCGCTCTCAGCTACCTGCACTTAACTCTTGACTGTGCTATACAATTATTCAACACCAAATCCTTCGCTGGAATATCAGATAGAGCCAATCCGATATCCCTAGTGGGCTAAATTATGAAAGCATGGATAATCGCAAAATCAAAATCTGGCTTGTCTTTCAAGAATCAACCAAGCCGTTGCAAGAGGTTCTTACGGCAGTAACAATCCAATTGGTTCCTCACCCCGCAAACAAAATAGTGCAAATATATCAATTGAATTATCCTCACAGCTGGTGTGCAATTGTTCCTACTACACAAATTACTGATTGGCATTCCAGAGAGCGTCCTGACCAACCTGGTCTACTTCGAACTTGCGACCACCCCGGCTGTTTTAAAACAGTTAAAGGGGTAAAGAACATAGGACGCCAAAAATTACAAGAACACAGGCCCGATATTTTGTAATGCCCAGTTTATCTTTGTGACATTCACAATCTGGGCTTTATCAGTATATCGGCCTTTGAAAACCAGACGAAATCGCCCCATTCTATTCATCAATTTCGTTCTGTCCCATCCAGAGTTTAAGCCCAACCGAATGGCCTAGATCCCATACATCTCCTCTCAACAACGACGAATCTGATTGTATGAACTCACTTCGCTTACGAAGGGATAGCTTCGAAAGTTGCGGGAAGGGCGAGTGAAGCTTAATGAAGTGCTTTAGCAAGTTGTCAGTACAACTAGCCGAGAATGATAAAGACTCTCTAATTTGGGAAATGGTGATAAATCCCTGGAGGATAAGGACCTTAATTTTGGGGGGGGGCATGGGGATGGGTTCCCCCTTATTCTATGCACCACAATTTACCTTAATTAATCATCCTTTTCGTTTTGAAGCGAGGCAACGAATAGTATGCATCAGCGAATTGTATTCGATTGGAAACTGGCAGCTTGTTGAAACATCCTAAACAAAAACATGGACTGGTTGTATTCCTAGCCGAGAGCGGAGAGGGCTTTTCTGGTTTTAATGAGCCTGGAAGTATAATTTTTCACCTCGAGACTTTATCTCTGTACTTGCATGGGCGGAGAGGAGACACTGGGACGATAAAAAAGAAAACTGGCTCGGGAGGGTCAGTTAAGCAGCGGTTTTATTTTCACTTTGAAAATTACAAAACTAGATTTCCTGATAAAACGACTATCATTCAGGCACCATGAAGTAAATAATATACAGGCATAGAAATAGGCATATACAGGCCATGTGAAAAGATACCCAACATACAAAACGTGTGAGTCCACAAAATCAAACCAACAAATCTTCTAACAACGAAGTAAAATCAGAAGGCAATCGCAAAAACAGATGGTATAGCGAAGCAATCAGAGAAACCCAGCGCGCGTTCGTGTATCATCTCATCATTTATCATTATCATCTTGCACCAAGCAAAGTCCAAGTCGACTTTGAATAGACTGTGAAGCTCATCGCTTTCTCCCACGACTCGAGAGCGGGAGCTGTCACCTCACCCTTCGTAACTCCAAACTTTCAAATCCCGGAATCATCCTGCGGGAACGGCCGAGGCCTCCACGCATTCCACGCCGCACACGTATCCTGAAACGTGGCCATGCCAGCCGTTCCAACCGTCGACGGAATGCTACTTTCGCTCTCGACAAATTGCAGGGCGAGACCTTCGGATGCATGCCATGCGATATGGCAGTGCATGAGCCACGAGCCGGGATTATCGATCTGGAAAGCGATGACTAGGTGGCCGTTGCTGGGAAGGGTCATTACGTCGCGACGGGGAGGGTTCACGAGGTTGAGCGGTATGGAACTGTTGTAGGCTCCTGTGCCTTGGGCAAGGGTCCAGAAGTCGTGGCCGTGGAGGTGGATGGGGTGATCGGGGCTGGGTTTGGTTAGTGGGATTGTTGTGGGAGAAGGAGGGAGGGATGAAGAGGAGGAAACTTACCCTGGGGGTCCGGACATGGCGAGGACGGCCCAGCCTTGGTTTGTGGTGGTGGATGCAATGGGGATAACGTTGTAACTTGCTGGCCAGATATTTCCACCATTCAAGATGGTTAAGAGAGTTGGGTCTGTCCAATTGAGCAGTAAGGAACTTCCGTTGAACTGCCATATACTACCGGTCCTAATCAACGTAGTTGTCATAATAGAACTAGCAACAGCGTTGATGGGCACGTGTGGAACAAGACTGGTCAAGGGCTCGTCCAAACAACTTGTGCTTGTTTGGATAGTACTTGTTGTTGTTGGGTCGGCAGTGGTACTGGAACCGTCGTATCGGAGGATACCCGTCATATTGGCAGCGTTTGTGTTGTTGGAGCATGATGTTTGCCATCCTGATCTAATCCAGTAGTTGCCGACTGCAGCATTGGCTGTGACGATGATATCGTATCGTTGACCGATGCTTATTAGAATGCTACTAGCCTCGTACGGAACAATAGGTACAAAGTCGTTTGCGATGACGGTGAAACTATGTCCATCGATAGAAAACTGCATATGACCATCCACAGCACTATTGATCAATCGTATGCGATATTTTTGGCCTGATTTGAAAGAAGTCGAGAACTTCTGACCGGCTCCATTATAGGTGTTGGTTCCGTTCATGAGGCCCGTTAGAAGCGTTGGCGGTGGTCCTGTTTTCGTTAAGTCCCAGAGCGATTGGATAGGTACATGGTCCCAGTCATTTAGGAACAAGACACCAAGATCCACATCATAGTTGGCGGTTGCAGGTCCGTTGATAATGAGAGGACCAAAGAGTCCATCACTATATTGGAGAATAAAATGAGAGTGATACCAAGAGCTACCATAATTGTCTGCGTGGAACTTATATGTGAGAGTATCTCCGGGGGGGATTGGGCATTGAGTAACTCCTGGGACACCATCATACAGAGCATTGTTCAGTTGTCTCATACCATGCCAATGAATAGACGTTCCATTGCTCGTGAGGTTGTTGGCAACGTGAACGATAATATCATCACCCCAATCTGCCGTAATCTGAGGTCCCGGGATAGTGCCATTAAAGTTGATGGTCGGGCGGGCAAATCCATCAGGACTGAGAGTCGTGTTCTGGACAACCAGCCAGTACTGCATGTATTGGTAAGCAGTGATTCATGAGTAGATAAAAGGGCCTCAAATTGTCAATCTTACCTCTCTAGTCACACCAGTCCTTGGAACAGTAGTGTAGGAGTTTGTAGATACTGAAAATTGACCCCAACAGCTCCTAGTAGTTGCAGTATTGCTGCAAGGGTGATTTTTCCCATGACCGGGATGGATGAATTCTGCCGTAGGTAGTGCCCAGGCCAAAGAAATTGAGGCCACGGATGCTAACGTGCAAAATAATGTGCTCTTCATGATGAGAATCTAGGTGTTTCAACAAGACCTTGAAGAACAGAAAATAGGTGATTGCTTTGTGGGGCTGTAGGCAACATACTGTCAGAACCTACTCTTTATATAGATGAATGCATATCCGTTGCCTGTTAATAGTTCACTGGTAAACCGATCAATAGCCACTCCTCTTCCATGTGAAGGTTATAGTAGCACCCCTTATGGCACGCCAACAACCTCATTTCTCATCTTGGTATCTGCGGTTGGAAGTTATAATAGTCCAGAAGAGAACTCTCCAGCCCGCAGCTCCAGCAAACCCATCGAGAAATGACTTCCTGTGCTCCACTTAGCTATAAGTGAAAGGTATACAGCAGGTAGTATGGTCAATAACGCATTGAGAAAACTCGATGGTGCACTGCGAAATACCGGGTTCTTCAAAACTGAATAGGAACCCAAGGCATATATTGATAGCAATGAAGCTATAGTTAGCCATAGCTAATGGTCGTACCAACCTCTACAAGCGACGTCAGATTCATGACAGTGGCGCCAACAGACGCACACCGACCCGCGAACACTGCATATGCCCCTTCTCGATACTGTAGAGAGAGGCTTTTGCAGGTTAAGATTTTAATACTTATACTTAGGCAGGGATTGCCCGAGCAATACAAGCAAAATCTTGGTACAAAAAACCCTTGTATTTACTTTTCTTTCGAATAAGCTTCGTATTAAATTTACAAAATTCATGAGATTTCGGAGAAATTTGTATCATGGGAGATCTCTGAAACTCATATAATTAGTGATTTCTGGAAATAGCATCATGTCGAGCGCCATAGGATTTCTTAGAAGCCCGCAACATTTTTTCATACGACTTTAGATTATATAATCTCGTAGAGATTAAAACCAGTTACATATATATAGTTGAAGATTTTTGCTTGTTAATTTACGTTATATATTGCATTACACGTTTTTTTATTTGATATAAGAGCTTTTCCTCCAGCCTTTCAGGTCTAAAAATAACAATGGGCGCCTCCTCTGGCTCGATGTTCCGCATAGATCATATTTACGTCACATGCTCGCTTATCAATCTGAAAATATACGGCCAATCAAAAATCAGTGGCTTAAAACATGTAATAAATAATAATATACTCGAGTAATTTGATACCTATATGGTACATACTAACAAGCCTTAATAGGTATAGAATAGATACTATATGCTATATGATCATGATCATCATCGTGATCTTATATATATATATATATATATGCAAGCATACTCGAGTATTACTATAAGACTGAAATCTAGACTGTAGACATAACAAATGAAGGGGGTGGTGAATATACAAGTACGTAACGCTGAACGACCATATTCAAGTTGAAATGATAAAAAAACGATATCTTATTCTACGGTTAGTCTATAAGGAAGTAAAGTATAAATGCACCAGAAACGGTCATATGACATTACATCACATGTAATTCCCTCCCAATATTAATATATCAACAGTTGTATGTCAATATATGTAATATGTTATATGTTATGTACCAATTCATCGTCATCATGATTATCATGGTTCTCGGAGGAATAATTTTCAAGTCGTCCGAAAACACTAGTGAGGCGAGAAGAGGCAAGAAGAGGCAAGAAGAGGCAAGAAGAGGCAAGAAGAGGCAAGAAGAGGCAAGAAGAGGCTTGCGCACGACACGCTATTTTCGTTGGTGGACAATACCATCTTGGGTTGTACTTCTCGGAGAATCTGGCTGCAACACAACACAGAAGGTACTACTGTAACCCTTTGAGAATCTACGCACAGTTGGCTTGAAATTCTGTGGTTGAAAATTCGTGGAATGTCACTCGACTTGAAGAGTTTTCAGAATCATTTTTCGTGAAAGAGAGAAACTCCCGAAAGCCCGGGGGAACTTTTCACTCGATTGTATATTAGGGTTCCGCCAGCATAGGTGCATTTTCAAAGGTTCCATGGGAGAAAGCTTCTGCATCTTTGCGGTTCAAGAACTTACTTTCTGTCGGTGGGCCGAGGGGAAAACGAGAGGCACCGCCGGTATTACATCTGAAAACGCCATACATGGCTCACTGCGGTGCCACGACGTGAAGTTTTTTTTGGAGTTGGAACGATTCAGTCTTTAAATGAACAAATGAGTATATGATCAAGCGGATCTGCTTGATTCGTTTTTATGCCTGTTGAGCTTGGCTGATTCGTGCGTTAATTTGGCGCAATATGGATTGCACCACGTTCAAAGCTCCTATCCTGTGAAGTGCAGATCCTTATCAAGTGGGGCAATATCTTTCAAGAGCCATGGCTAGCTGGGTGATAGAAGTTCTTTGAGATGCTCAGTAGTCAAAAGTCAGAAGAGGGCTTGAAGCGGAATTTACGAGGCAGTCCCAAAAGCTAACTTTAGCTTCGGTAATAAAACCCATGGTGAATTCCCCTACCTATACTACGTGTGAGAACGTTCTCGTATTGCTATGAGTTGACGGTGCATCGGGTAGTTTGATGCTTTGGAATATAATGAGCAGGTGATGGTGACAGCAACCCATCTGGGGGCGGGATGAGATCGATAATTTGGATAAGCTTGATTTGATACCGGTATACTTCCACACCAGGGGCTCTACTCGGCTCAGTCCTGAAATCGCTCCAGCCGGCCCAAGGAATAGGCAAGGTAACATTGAATACGTGCCCTGTATACCCCTTTTACAACAGTTCGGTGCTAAATCTTGCAATGAGGTGGTAAAGCTCGCATGGCGAGGAAAAGGATTACACATGAAAAGATTTGGTACCATATATGGGGGGGATTAGAATGCGATGGATTGGAGTAACAGTGAAGTTTGACTTGTTGGAACTGACTCAGGGTGTATGGGGACGGAAAGGATTGGGGGGATTAGCATCTGGGATTTGTCTGGAGAATTTCTCAGTGTCAGACGGCGATAAGTTGGTCTGTAAAAGTCCCTCAGATATGACCCAATTTGAAGTGGCAAATCTGCATGATAGCAATGGTTTTCAACGCCTATTGTAAGATAATGAGATAAGTGCAAAATGCTTTTATCCAGAATACAAAGAGTGGTGCGGCGCCCGCCAAGTAACACTGAGGGGCGATACTTTGGACACCGCAAAGTTGAGGTTAGGGAGCTGACACCCACCGTTGATGTTTTGAAAGCTGCAAAAGTATGAAAGAGCAAGAATGCCAAGAGAATCTTGACAATAAGAGAAATTGAAAGAGAAACTTCTACCACAAATCAAAAAAGGGCATCCGATGTGTATCAGTCACCCTTGGGACAAGTGAACAAAAATAGCATAAAGGAAATTCTCAAATTCATCTATTCCAGAATCACAACATCGTGTGAATATTTGCAGTCCACTAAGCAACAGATAAATTTTAAACTGAATACCATATACTTAATAGAAATCGGGAATTTTGAACGGACATTTCGTGCCTCCGAGAATTCTCAAGCCATGATAGACTCATAAATGACTAAAAGCACCGCTTCGATCGCAAGAATGGAAAGTTTTAGTTTTATGCCCAACAAGAGGATTTTTTAAATCCATACATAACGAAAGAATAGTAATGTAATGCTTGCCATGAAATCGCGCCGATAGAGTGCCAAATCCGTATCATCCTGCAAGCTTTGGTATCGACCCACCATCCGCACCAAGGAAGGTTGACCCTCTCGGCTTATCATCATTGTCATATGCTTCGTAATATCTTCCGTCGTGTCGCATTCTTCATCGCCATAGCCATACCCATACTCACAGTCCTACTCCATTTTCCTTCACACAACATCGACGAAAGTAACCTCGGTCACTGCTCCATCTCCCCAGATACCAACCACACTCATAGCAAATCCCAGCCCCGCAATCGCAGTCCTGATGATTTGACTTTGAATGAAGCCCTCCATCTCCTCTCTCACTTCCTCCCCATTGACATTATCATCCACCTCCTCCTCACTACTAGCCAACCCCGCACTTTCATAATCCCTTGCGCTGTTGCTTAAAACCTCGTAGCTAGCATCCATTTGTCTGGGACTCATAGCTTTCTTTGACCTTTTCTTCTGTGCAATGCGTCTTGGACCTGTGGAGCCTAGGGCAAGTGGAATTAGTTTGTCAACGAGGGAGCTTGAGGCGGCGAATAAAGATGTCCATAGTAGATAGGGATGCCTTTGTCCTCGTGGGGAGAAGTAGAATGCGAGGAGGAAGGACCATGAGGAAATCCAGGTGAGAGCGCGAGTATGTGTTGTGGCGAGGGAGGTGAGGGAGCTGTAAGAGCGAGATGCGAGGGTAGCGGACGGGAGAGTAAGGAAAGCGGGGATCGTGAGAGATGAGAGGGTATAGGAAACGCCCTGTTGTCCAATGCTTATCAGCCCCTTGAATTCAAGGTAGACCAAGAAGGTAAAAGGGAGAAGAGAATGAGAACGTTAGACAAGCTATCGGGGCTGGCATTGCAAGTAGTTATGGTGGAGTGATGGAACTAACTCACAGTAAGTAAGCCAAGGGAAATAGATCCCACGAACTTCAAAGTCGACAGAGTCCTTATAGGCATATTGTCGTCAATCAATCTTTCATTCAAAGGCACTTCTACTCGAGAGTTATCCAGAAGACAAAGACAGTATGACAGGGAAAAGTGGGAGTGAGTTCTTCATCAGCTTGCTCAGTAGTGGGAGGATCGTAGTGTGAGAGGTCCCTGTCGTTTCTTCTTTGGCTGGCGCGATTATGTAATCATGGGTGTTTCCTACCCGGAATTTAACCGGGGCCGAGGTACATACCAACCCCAGATCTTAACAATTTACTTCTCCACCATTGACTTCTTCAGCTGCAGTGTGCCTTTGAACAAACATCTATTGTCGAAATAAATCATAGCCATCTGGACTACCAAACCTGCTTCGATTCCCCAGATACTCTGTTCATCGTTGAAATATGGCTTTACCTCGATCGGAGTACCTCTCCGAAGTCTGGCGCGATGGTATCTTCGGTATGGATTTCCAAAACATGTTTCCCTTCATTTACGGATATTAACTCTCCATTCATCAGACAATAAGGTCGTTTTCTGTACTGGCGGAGCAGGCACGATTTGTTCTGCCCAAGTCCGTGCCATGGTGCACCTAGGAGCAAACGCATGTATCATTGGACGCAATCCTTCTAAAACAGAATCCATGGCCAAATCTATATCAACTGCACGTTCTGGTTCGAAAGTTATTGGCATTGGCGGTGTGGATGTGAGGAGCATACAAAGTTTGGAGAGTGCGGTGGAGAGATGCGTGAAGGAGTTGGGGGGCATTGATTTCGTTATGTATGGCTCCCGATTTCCTTTCCTTCGCACTTGTATATGTTAAATTGATAGGAAGTTCTAATATGTGTTCTTCAACAGTGCTGGAGCGGCAGGGAACTTCATCGCTCCCTTCGAAGGACTCTCCTCTAATGCCTTCCGAACCGTCCTAGAGATTGACACTCTCGGCTCCTTCAACACACTCAAAGCCACTCTCCCCCAGCTCCTGAGATCCGCCTCCGCCCATCCCAACACAGCTTCTAATCCCAACACCGGCGGCCGCATAATCTTCATATCCGCCACGTTCCACTATACAGGAATGGCATTGCAAGGACATGCAGCGGCAGCGAAAGCAGGTGTCGATGCTATTTCTGCAACGGCCGCTCTGGAATATGGTCCTAGGGGAATAACCAGTAATGTGATTACGCCCGGGCCTATAGAAGGGACGGAGGGAATGGCAAGATTGGGCGATAAGGAGACCGAAGCGAGCGGAGAAGCGCAGAAAAGAAACCCATTAGGAAGATATGGGACAGTGAAGGAGATTGCAGATGGGACTGTATATTTGTTCAGCGACGCAGGCAGTTTCGTCAATGGGGAGGTTTTGGTTATTGATGGTGGAGATTGTAAGTTGAATTTTTTTTAACCACCCATCAACATTCTCCCCCTTTCTTATTCTCGCTAAGTTATTTTTACTAATTCTATGCAAACAGGGAGGCACCCTGGTGGAATGGCCGGTACAAGAAGATACCCCGATTATTTACTAGACAATACGTTCTTACGACGAAAGGAGTCAAAGCTATAATTACTCTATCACGGTACACAACTTTGTATAGTTGCTATTTTTTTCACATACTTCTTATTAGATTGAAGCGCGCATGATCATAGACATGTATTTATTTAGGTTTGCCCATCTTCGCTCGTTGGTTTATCTAACTAATGAATTTTGACCATACACTTTTATTACTCCTTTCATGACTGTAACGTCTTCATATCACAACATCGTTCATTCGTATATACCTTCGTACAATCCACCATATGCTGCCATCGCAACAAGGATGCGTTCCCTTTTCCTCTTCAAGTCTCCCCCTCATACAACTTCCAATTTTCTTCCAGTCCTTCCAACGTATCCTTTAGATTCTCTTCTCCACCATAACACATACGCTCATATTCATAATGTTGGATTGGGTATGCAGTGCTGCATGAACATATCGATAAATCGAAAACACATACAGTAAGACCTACCAATAAATACCCCTCAACATATTCCAGCACCACAGAGCAATGGGATCCTCATCATCTTTCAGATCGCGGATCCAATCCAACATCAGTTCCACCGTGGCCCCTATCTCCCTCTGGTAACGATCGCCACACAGAGTATCACAAATTTCCTTCAACACCGTGTTATGCTTGGAGAGGTGAACGATCAGTAGGATGCCAAGGAAAATTTGGGACCAAGTAAAGAGGTAGGGGATTAGGCGCTTGCAGCGGGATGGTGGCGACAGGAGGAGGGGCCAAAGGAGGCAGGACTAGTGGGTAGTCATTGTTAGTGTGAGAGCAATAGCGACAGTGAGAGAGAGCGCATGAGGGCACATACGCGTAAACATTCTGCAACATTATGGGCATCCTCAGATGTGACCAACTCCGGACAATGCAAGACCTTATACACAAAAGGTCGATAAGCCATGTATTTTGCATAGTAGTATCTAGTTCTCAATACCGCCACCTGTATATCATAAGCGTAAGGATATCTAGTCGGTTCCTCGTCAAGATTGGTAGTAAAGAGAACCGAGTGGGGATTCTGTAATGTTAGAACAGGATCAATATTCCCCTGTTGCAGTTCAGGGACCTGCAAGCCGGGAAAACTCGTGGGTTCCTCTTCGGCCCATTGAATTGAGCTGGGGAGGAGGCCGCGCCATTGCGTTAGTTGGGATGCGAGTTGCCGTACCCCAGCTGCGGATAAGAAGCTGAAGGCATTCGTGGAAGCGGAGCTAGCGCCCATATTGGACACTTTAGATGGGGAGTTAGTTCTATTCATTATGTTGAATACAAAGTACGAACTGTATGCTTACTCTCGAGTATTCCACTTTGTATATTTACGCAAATGCGTCGCAATGCGAGCACTGAAGAATTATGCGCTTGCCAATGCGATTGCTGGTCCCCTTCAAAATCTTCTTCACAATAACGAGCGTGAAATAATGGCAGTTCAACTTGGTGCTCGAGATTCATCATTGAGGTGAGTGGCAAGTCCATATCGAGGTGTAAAGTTCTTTTCATCTCTTAGCATGATGAAGAGTATCTGGGATCACTGTAGATTACTTACGTCTCCATAGTGGCACAATGCCAATACGCACGTTTAATGAGATCGCCTCTTGGAGAATTCCAGTCAATGTTACTCCTATTCTTCTATTAGAGCGTGCTGAGAAAAGACAGGAGAGAAAAGAGACAAAGCGTGCTGACGAGGTGATAAGCGTATTACATGCTGATGAAGCGAAAACCATGGTTCTCCAGAATTCCTACTATCGCATCAATTGCCATCCACAAAAGAAATGATTCCAATTGATAATTACCATATGACGGGAGCATGACTGGTAGTATAGGCTGTATAGAAGATAGGGTTAGTTGAGTCCGATAGCTTTATATGAAATTGGTTGAGACGCACGCAGTCAAACTAAACATCTGGACATTCTCGAGACTGCACTCGGTAAAGACAGGGCCAATTCTTTTCATCGCTTCGTTGAAAAAGGCCAATCCTGGTGGTCTTGATGACCCTGATCCGCCCCTGACTCCACTGGGCCGGCCTCGGTAGATATCGACAGGATTACCGCGAGCACCTTCATACGCCACATCTCCAAGAGCGAAGACTAGCAGTGCAATAACAGATTCCATATCTCCATCGAATCCTTCCGAAACCACTTTGTTAAGGGTATCAGAAAGAAAGTTTTGCCTATCCATGAAGGGGTATAAGAAGTTGAATGTATCAAAATATGACGTTGCCAACTGATGCATGGCTTCCCGTGTGAAGCCTGGAAATGTTATTCGTGAGCCTCCAACAACCCTACTTGCCAGCGATTGCATGCCCACGAACGGCTTTTCTTGTAGATCTATGTTTAACGACAAAGGGGGTCTTGTACCCTGCATCTGCACTATAAATACTGACCCTACCTCCAGAACTTTCACGTCACCAATGTTTGATGGCACGGCTTGAAGTAAAAGTTGTTGTATAGCAGGCCATATCAAGATCTTATGAGACGCAGTAGAATGGTGATATGTAACACTTGTGTTCATCAGACCAATACTTGCTTCGGATAGACGCGAGAAGGGGATGGGAAATACTGCTCCGTCAGGTTCGAGTCCAGAAGGCTCGGTAAATGGAGGCTCGTGAGTGGGTGATAACTGGTTTGACCCAAACTGCGATATACCTGCCGCGACTCGATGAGGTAGTTGATCGAGTTTAGTTTCTATGTTCTTCACCCGATCCAAGATTTCAACCATGGTTTTATCTTTCCTACAACGCTCTCAGTCAGGATCAATGCAGGTAAAGATGTCAGAAGCGTATGAAATCCCTTTCAAACTACGCGGCCCACAACATGCCTCGTGGCACTTACTTTGTCGGCACTGGCTCCCTATAGTTGCATTCTATCTTCAACCGCGTGCAAAGCCCACATTTTGGTCGCGCTTCATCACATCTCTGCTTTCGGTGTCGACAAACATCACAGGCCTTTATAGGGTAAATGTCAGCCCCTCTTCGCAGTATTGTGGCATGACTTAAAGATTATGTTATGATTATCCTCATCAAAAACATGAATTCGCTTGAGATGGAGGTATGAAGGGGGTTGGGGATGAAAATGACCACCAACCTGACTCGCGATCGGCCCTCGATCCTTTCGCGTTGGACCCGTTGCGGAATTAGAACTGGATGCCGAGTCGAGATTCATGGCACACAAGGCGTTCCGCCGCAAGGCGCTTCCGTGGTTGAAAATGATTTATATCGAAACAGATGTCTTACTACATCCGTTTACAGTTGTGTCGCATTCGTATTCCTCTTCTTTTAACTCGGTTCGAATAGCAACAGAACAATGTAATGTAGCTGTCTTATATTTTCTTCTCCCAAGCGCTATCGAGACATCGTTGCCGAAAGGCGGCTCGATTTTGCTGATGTTGTGGTTGCTGTGGGTGTCGTTGTCGTTGTCGTTGCCGTCTCTGTCGCTGTCGCCGTTTGATCCGAGAGAGACGAGCTTAGAGATGTTCGAAAATGGCAATGCTTCCTTCTTCGAAAGAATTGACGGTGATAGTGGCAAGCTTTTGTGCGAAGAGTGATAGGATTATGAAAGAAACATATGATGATATTCCAAGGTTAGCGAAGACTTTCATCGAATACATGACCAGAGCTGGGTATATTAGAAGATTGTGAGGTTGCTCATAATCTAGACGATCAAGCTCCAGCTGTTGTGGAGATACCTCCGATCAAAATATGGAATTTTGACAAATTAGGATGGCCGGAAAGGAAGTCCGCCTCCGATGTATCTTGATTGTTTCCTTTTGTGACTTTTCATGGCATGAAGCGATTCGATATGATTTGGATTTGTTTGGAGTTTGCATCAGAGGAAAAGCTTATTAATACTTTGATCATACCATTGAAGATAACTCAACTATACCTTTTTGGGCCGAAGGATGAGGAAGCTTCTTCCTCGAGATTGACTTTCCGAGTCCTCGCGCTGTCGAATGTAGATATAATACAAAATAAGATAGATATCGGTGACATCATGAAGCTTATTAAACGAAATACAAGATTTCTACCACTGGCGGACGGATCTCAGAGCATAACATGGGCTTCGTGGCTAAAAAGAGACGAATCCGAATGGTCTACGCAGATCGAAGGGGTAGTGGCGAAGGAGGTCAAGTCAATAGTTACGGTAGGTTCTATTCGGTTCTATCAACATATGCAACAGCTACTTCAACGTCTAATTGTATTGGGACCCCTCATCCAGGCTGGACCCATAGTAGATCATGTTAGAGCTTGGAGTATACGACCCGAAGATGGTCACAAAGGGTACATCTCGTATATTTCTCATTAGAGGTATTTGAATGGTGCGGTTGAGCTTGTTGTGGTGGATTAGTACCTGCATAACCTTACTAGCACCGGCGTTCTTCTTCTGTTCCATCCAATGTCCGTATCGTCTCCATCTACATCTATCTAGTCATATCCCAGCACTCGAGTATATATAGCAAGGTTTCTTATGGTTGAGAGGAAAAATAAAGAAAGGTTCCCGAAAGCCCCTCTTCGTCGACTACCGAAGGCTAATATGTGCCTAAATCTTACTCAATCACCTATTTGTTCATTCCGGCGAACTAATGGATCGATGGGACGGACCACCGTGAATATCATTCATGGAAACCAAGCCACAAGTTCTACCACATCTCTGTCTGTACGACACATGTGCCAGTGAGAGACTTGATTAGCCCCTTTCGACCCCACCTCCGTCCTCGCTCATTCTCTACCCGATCCATTTGCCCCTCCGTTGATATGGAGAAAGCTAATGGAAATCTCTTGTATAACTCTGGAGATACCTCCGTCGCCGTCACTTCCTCCCTTCCCCTTCTGCAAAGCCATGGTCATTGGCGCTTTTAGCTCATCGCTGGTACAACAGTGAGATACTTCGGTTTCGGGCATATTGGGTATTGAATATTCATCGTCATGTTGTGCCAAGCGGGCTTCCATACCATGTTCTTCATTCATTGGATAGAACTCTAGGTGTCACCCGGAGTGTTCTCCTTCAGTTCTCTCTCCTCTTCCCCTTGCTGTATGGCTGGCTGTATTCTTTTATTTAATCGTGCTTCCCCACCGCAAGATGCGAGAGTCTGAGAAGTTCTACGCTCCTTGGCAACAGAATGATTTGACGGTGTACCAGTGTTCCTCAACTTAAAACCATGTTGCATATTGTTGTTTAGCCGTGACAAGTACTCGAGCAGTCTGGCTCTCTCTTTGTCTGGCATTTTCATTTGGGGCATACTTTATTTACGATTTTCTTTGACATCATCTGTATGTATACTCATTCTGCCATACCCAACCTTCTCGTATTTTCGGTGCTCTCGTATTTTTATTTGGGCTGGTAAAATGAGTAGCTTCGGTACGGAGTGACCGAACGGTATTTCAGTATCAATTCTTGTCTTCGTGTCGATTTTCCTCTCCGAGCCACAAAATCAGGATTCGGCTCCTATTCGTGGCATCCGTATCAAAAGAATGACCTATTACTGCCAGCCTGTCAAACCTCGACTCGCGTCTGAAGCAATTTTAACCATATCTTTTGATCAGCCATGGTGGCGCAGTAAGGCTAGCTTGTCAAACTCCGGCTTTTAGAACTCTTTATCTATGAGGTCGATCCAAGGGTATCCGAAGATTTGCGTAAAGGAACTGACGAGTCAAGTAGCTCAATTGGCTGAAGTTCCTAATCATACACCCTCAGTAAGGTGACATATCGTGTTGATATATCGAGTACATGAATATCTGAAACGTTCTTCATGGCAGCACCAGATCGTCGGTACGACTTTATCGATCCAGTTATTGGTTCCCATTATATCTCGGTTGAATATACAGAGATGATGTGGTGTAGCCTCCTTTTTCCTCGTGGAATTCAATATCATCGGTGAGCCGGCTTTGCTCAAACTCATGGAAGTTGGATGGTGGAATAGTCGGCTTTACTCATTCTACCACTGACGTCGAAGAGACATATATAAGAGGCGCCGTCTATTGTATTTTCCCAATCAATCTCTAAAACATTCAAATTCTCCTAGACCACATACACCAGCACCCCACGGGTTGCCCCACAAAATTCGATTGCAGTCCCTTTACAATGCATTTCCAACGCTTCATCATCACAGCAATCGTCCTGCCCCTCGCAATTGCAGCTCCAATCGCCGTGTGTCCCTATCTACACCCTTGCCTCATCTCATGCATACTGATACCCACGCCAGAAGATCGCGGGCGAGCACAAGACGGTCAAGCCCACCAGCATTGAAAACAAATCCAATGCAAGTTTACATCCCCACAATCGCGCCATTTATTTGGGCGGGGATTGGATCTCCTCGCTGACACATTGACAAATCCAGGTGATTGCATCCACGTCAATCCTTCGAGATCGTCAAATTTTGTCGGATGTCTTGGGACTTCTTGGCCTAGAGGGTGTGGTTGGCGGGATCAATACCGCCATTGTGGCTGCTGGGCTAAAGTAAAGAGAAGGACAGGAAATGTGCTCTGATAGCTGAGACGGGGTCAAGAGATGGCGGATACATGGAAGAAGCAGGGACCAGAGGATGTCTTATCGAAGATACATGCACTTAATCAGGAGGATTTAGATTTAAGTTCTGGGCTATTGGGTTTGTGAGAGGATTCGCTCTCTTCCTTGGCTTTTTTGGTTATATCCAGTTTCATGCAGTTCCATGGAAGGCGATGTTATGTTCACGTTGGAGTCGGTAGTTGTTGCAGCATCAATCTTTCCATCGTTCGCACTGTGGAAGAACTCAAGTGGCATTGCCTCGGGATGCACTTCATCCATGTGAATAGATACATTTTCTTTCTTCAATCCAAATCGCACCATTTTATCCCATATTATCCGGGCATTTTGTCCCGGCATGAGGGTTTGAGCCAACAGGCAACAGCCACGGTAAAACCGAGCTCCCCAAAAGTAGGAGAACTACTTCTATCTACAGTAATTCAAGCAAGTGCTTGTTTCGTCGACAAGGATGCCAGAAAGGATCCTGCAATAATGCAGAATGAAAGTTTCATGTATCTGATCTGGTAGTGAAGTACAGCTGCAGTAGATCTGTGCGTGTGATTTACCTCTTGCAGTGTGAGGGTAATATACGGTAAATACCTGAGATTGTCTAGCAACATTTTCAACTTTAATATATCGACTAATTGGCACAATGTGTTGTTGATCGAGATCTATCATATGCTATATATCCGCGGTTCGGCCGGAGCAGATTGTATGTTTGATGCATACCTGGGTGGCATATTTCAAGATCTATAGAGGTGATATCTTTATATGAATTCCGAAGTTTTGGCCCATTCGTAGTACCCTAGCAAGCTCCCCAGGACGCAGGTTATCATTACGAGTATCATCATCATCATCATCATTAAATGCTCTATGAGGTCATTCAATTTTCTAACTCTTGTTATTTTAGTCTTGTTTCTAATAAAGATCGATTATATTTCTATAACAGAGAATCGTTACTTATTTTCTATTTAAACTACTCGTATTAAACCTTGTTAGCCCGCTCGTACTTTTGTAGATAATACAACTTATTTGACAATATCTCTACCGTCTTTAACCTTCAAGGTACGAGTATATTGCATAGATTACCCTGGCGTTGCTTTTCAGCATTCCAAGAGTTAAAGAACAAGCGAATCTCAATTAGCATTTCATGATTGTTGTAATCACGTGTAGCGCTATACCTAGTTAGGTGTCTCCACCTTATATACTCAATAGAATACATATGCTACTTCTAGCATAGTAGACAATATACACTGTTTCCACTACAATTGTTGTAATCACGTGTAGCGCCATACCTAGTTAGGTGTCTCCACCTCATATACTCAATAGAACATATATGCCACTTCTAGCATATTAGATAATATATACTTTACTACTACAATAAGTTATGACCCTGTGTTACATATTCATTAAAGCAACTTGATTATTATCTTATTGATTGAAACAATAATATATGTTTTTTCCAAAGAAAACGATCGCTTTTCCATCCATTTCCGCCGGAAAAATCACATTTTCATCATTTTCATCATTTTCATTATCGAAATTTTCACCAAAAACCTTATTTTTTATCAACACTTTTTCAATATCATTATATCAAACATATTTACAACTAAATAGAATCCTATTACTATTTTTACAAAAAACAATTATATGGATTACTACGACTTTTGCTTAATAGCGCTTATAAACACGAATTGCTACAATATTGTATTTGGCAAAGAAAAACAATTTGTTTTCGAGCTTTCAAAGGAGTCTATAACAAATGGATTTGCTACAAAAGGTTGTTAAGGGATTATAGATGTGGTATTGTAAAGGATAATCGTTTTGAAGGTAGAATTTGAAGAGAAATTAACTTCTTTTATAAAGAGAAAGAATATTGCCATAATTATTATATTTTTAGGACTTATATTTTTTTATCGCAGTATGGTAAAAGAGGGCTATATTAGTATAGATTCTATTAATGTTTAAAAAAAGTTGTCGATTTACAATCGAATTTTTGATATCATTTATATAGCAAATACGATGAGATCGTTTTTGAAGGAAGAGTTTAATTACAAAAACGAAACTATTTAAACCTTCTTTACAAGATTAAAATTATATTAACAAGTACTCGCTGGCGCAAAAGCGTTAATAATAAATAAAATAATAATAAATATATTTTTGGTATATATATCAATGTATAGTGTGTAGGTAGCGATTTTTATTTATATTTATATATTTAAGAAAACATTGGAAAAGGCTATAACGCTTTTTTAAATAATCGAAAGGCTAATTAAAGCTATTGCATTTGTTGCGAAACCTTTAAATAAAGGAAAACGGAACAATCGCAATGAAAAAGGTAATCATAAAGATGATTGTGGAAGAAAAACAAAAGGATTATACAATCGAAATAAGTTATCTCGAATCGGAAAGGTTCAATACTATTATTATAAGAAGTACGAATATCTTAAAAAAGAGTATCGTATATTTAAAAAGGATGAAAAACGTACTTATAAAACTTTCGCAAATAGCAAAAATTCTGGTTTTGAAAAAGCAAAAGCAAATGTAACATTAGGTGATAATTATATTTCTTTTTATTATCTTGATGTCTTTTTTCAAGCAAATAATAACGATTCAAAGTGAATACTCGATTTAAAAGCTTTTCATTATTTTATTAATCAGTTCAAAACTTTGAATAACGTTACAAAATAGTTTATACTACAAAAAATTCGAGTTGCGGATGGATCATTTGTTTTAAATGTAGTATACGGAAATGTATAAATTAGCAGATTTATATTTCTTGATGTATAATATATAAAGAAATTTGGGACAATATAATTGATTTCTATCAATCTTTTCATCAAAAATGAATGCAAAATAATTTTCGAAGAAAAATCAACGTTTTGTTGAAAGTTCGGCCAATTGAAATTTGCAGCAAAAAAAGCATTTGGCTATTATATTATGCAAGATTTTGTACAATAATTTATCAACTTTACATTTGAAAAACTTATTGCTATAGATAATATTAATCCTTATAAGTTTATATCCGATTTAGCATATTATTGATTTGATTATTTTAATTACAATTAGTTTTGGAAGCTTTCAAAAGTGTATACAAGTTTAAAATTATTAAAAAAACGGAAGTCGATAGGAAGATTAGCATATTTGCTTTGTTTAGCAAAAAGAATAAGAAAGCATTTCAACAAATATATAGTTATTAAAACGTTTACGATTTTACGTTATTTTTATTATAATCTTTCTAGAATTCAAAAGATATCCTTCTCAAGTAATAAATACTTTATAGTAGTTGTGGATAATGCTACAAGGTTTATATGAATCAGATATACTCTTGATAAATCCGCGGTTACAATTGTACCAATACTTTTGGATTTGTTTAAATTGATCGAAACAGAGTTTAATAGCAAAATCGTTATAATATATGTCAATAATGATAAAGACAAATTTGGAACCGCCTTCCAAATGGAGATTTCGAAGAGAGGTATATAATTTAAGCTCTTTCTTTTAGGAAAGCATATTATGAACAACATTGTTAAAAAGAAAATACAGAATATAAATGCTATATTAAAAAGTCTTTTAGCAAAATTAGGAATGTTTTCGATTTAATAAGAAATTATAATATTATACGTTATTTATTTGAAGAATCGGTTTTTTATAAAAGCATTGCTTTTTGAAGAAGCTAAAACGTTTTCGAAAGCTACAATACTTTTTGAGGTTTACAATAATCGTTAGTTAAATTTACGAAAACTAAAAGTATTCGGATATGCGATATTTGCTCGCAATCCTTAACAATTAGAGCAAACTATAAAGAAGTTTGAGTTAAAAGTATTAAAGAGAGAACATTTCTTTGTTAGTATAGAAGGGAATCAAATTTATAAGCTTTTTAATCTCTTTACTTTAAAAACGATAAAAACGATAAATATTGATTTTAATAAATACAGATTCCCATTGAAAAACGATTCAAGTATATTAAATTATAAAGAGACTTCGATAAAATCGAAAGAGAAAGCGAATCAAATAGGAAATCAATTTATAAAAGATTAACGAAGTTAAAAAAGGATTTGCGTTAATACGAAATGAATAAAAGTTCTTATGAATTTAAATATTGATACAAAACGGTTAAAAGTTTTTATAAGTTCAAATATCAAATCAAAATAATCAGGAATTCTTATAGGCTTAAACTATAAAGATAAGAAGTTAAGTTTCTTTATAAATTCAGATAAAGATAATTCTATATAAAATCCTTGTTTAAAAAAGGTTTTTTCTACAATAGTTACAACTTGCGGTTTGCAAGCTCGAATTGAAACCAGAGAAGTTATAAAAAGGAAGGTATAATACTTTGTAAAGGACTTTAATGTAGTATATCTGTATACAAATGCTAATATTGAAATTATCGATCTAAAAAACGCTTTAGATTCGAATTTTAAGGTATGAATGAAAACAATTAAAACAAAATTGATTAGTTTGAAAAACAATAATATTTTTAAAATAATTGATAGATCTTTTTCGAAAGGGAAAAGATTTTTGAAATCTAAATGGGTTCTATAGAACAAATTTGATCAAAATAGCAAGCTAGAAAAAAGAAAAGCTAAATTAATAATTAAAGGATTTCTACAAAAGTATAGAATCGATTTTATAGAAATATTTGCAAAAGTTGTAAAATACTTTATATTGTAAATTTTTCTTACCAAAACAACAAAAAAGAACCTAGAAATCGACAATATGAATATCGATACAACGTTTTTGAATGAGAAACTAATCGATACTAAAATCCTAATGAAGATTTTATGATTCTTTGAAAAAGTATTTGTTTTGAATTCTATTAACAATTATCTCAAATTCAAAAAATCATTTTATAGATTGAAACAAACTTCGAAAGTATAATGGTAAGTAATTAAATTGTTTTTTAAAAGTATAGGTTTATAAGTTTTATTAATAGATTTCAATTTGTTTATTGGAAAAGAAGTATATATTCTATTTTATATAGACGATTTGTTAATATTGGGATTATAATCTGCAGTTAATACAATCAAAAAGATTATAAATTAAAAATGGAAGTGTAAAGATTTTAAATCGATATAAATCTTTTTAGAAATCCAAATCGAGCGGAATAAAGCTTAGAGATTTTTCAAAATATACTAGAAAGTGTATATCAAAAAGCTTTTAAAACAATTCAAAATTTACAATCCAATATTTCGAAATCTTTTTTTTTTTGTTAATATTATATTAAAACCAGTTACAATAGTAAAGCTATTTAACAAAAGCGATAAAGTTTTATATTTACAAATTGTTGGATTAGGGATTTATTTAATAAACGAAACAAAAAGCGATCTCGCGTTTCCAATTGGTCAGTTTGCAAAAGTGATGTATGCTTTTGGAAGAGAGCATTTAATCCTTGCAAATCATTTCTTGGAATTCCTCGATAGTATAATCAACGTTGGTACAATTTATTCGAATCAATTGCAACATTTGCCATATTTCTACAATATTTTTACAAATGCTATATAAGGTTTAAAAGCGAATCGAAAATCGATACAAAGAATAATTGTTATTCGATATAGAAGCGCAATAATATAATTCTTAAACAAACAAAAATCTATAACATTTTGTATAATAGAAGTTGAAATTATAACCGTAAATGAAAGTGCAAAAAAAGTTGTATAGCTCGAAAAGCTAATTATTGATTTGGGAGAACGAACCTTTTCAAAACTATTTATATCTACTTTGTATTGCAACAACAAAAGTGGCATTGATTGAATGCAAGAAAACAAATTCTATAGCAAAGCTAAGCATATTAGCATACAATAGCATTTTATACGAAAGGATATAATCGAAAACAAAAGATTACAAATGGTATGGATTCCTGGCTTTGAACAAAAAATTGATATTTTGATAAAGCAATTGACCTACCCTGGATTTTTGATCCATGGTAAAAAGCTTGATCTTGATTTCGAAAAGCGTTAAGGGAGCTTTTATATCGCGATACAATATAGCTATAGAATGTTGAACTTCTAAAAGAAAACGTAAGCATTGCAACAATAATAGATTGTCGTCGCAAAAGTTAATAAAGCTTTGGGATATATATATAACGCTAGGAAATCGAAAAGTAGTAGAAAAAGTAATTGTTTTTACAAAGTGTTTAATTGTATAGATTTTTGGGTTTAGAATGGACCAATCAAAGTGCGTTTTGGGCTTATATAGAAGTTTGGAAGATATAGGATCATTAGCGTTAAAAAGCATTTTAAAAAGCCTTCAAAAACGCTTTTTAAAAGGCCTTTTCTTTATATGATTCTGATGGTCGAATTCGACTATAGGGGGGCTGTTGTAATCACGTGTAGCGCCATACCTAGTTAGGTGTCTTCACCTTATATACTCAGTAGAACACATATGCCACTTCTAGCATATTAAACAATATACACTCTACCACTACAATAACAATAATGATAAAGAACGAAGTCGCTTAATATGAGATGAACCAAAATTACATTTTTATATTCATTATATACTCCCTGTATTCTAGTGAACTAGTCTTCTTATAAAGAGTATTTTTAAAACTATATAGAATTAATCTATTGTGATGTAATATATATGTATAAGGTTTTTATCGGTTTTTGTAATAATCTCCTCTAGGATTTTCTCACTAGCAATGATTAGCGAATTAAAATACTCGAGCAAAATACAAATGATCATGAGGATTCTAATCTTGAAAGTCTATTCAAAAATAGAGAAAGATACCCCATCTATGCATCTGTTTGAAAGTGTTATAAAAGCTGTCTTATTCCCAATCTCTGTAGCTACTAGTACGCTGTTTGTGTCTTACATGTTGTTGCATGCGTTGTTCCCGCTATCTCCTAATTGCATCTAACTTGCCATCTGTGACGTAAGCGCCACACTTCACTAAAGAAATCCTACCCGCGATCTCTTCCATACATCAAAACCTAGATGATATATTTTTCGCAGCTCGATATGTACAAGAGATTGTCGGTACGATCATGTGATTAATTGGGTACTATAGTAGTAGTAGTAGTAGTAGTAGTAGTAGTAGTAGTAGTAGATTTATTAACGTCGTGGAGAGACCTCCCTGAGGGTATAACGACGCGCTAAGCTAAGGATTTAGATACAGAGTTCTATATAGAAAATATATAGACCTGGATCCTTGATCCCACGGTGTCGCAGTTCCAATAGTATCTCAAAATGCAACTCAAGCTTTTACCTAGCCCCAGTTATAACGGACTACTCGTACTCTCAAAGTATAATTCTGGTTACAATTGGATATACTCTTTTTGGTCGTTTGAGGTGAATATACAACTGTATTGTAAAGAAACTAAAGCTTCAAGTAGTCTATAGCTCCTTTAGATAAGCCCTAAAATCCATACCCTAATTTACGCACATATGATAATTCCAAAAATTCGAACATTTCTATTTGTGCCAGAAAATCCTTCGTTTTCTATTCATTCCAGCGTTATTCTATCCCTTTTGTATTCAAACTCTTTTATTTAAATGGATTCGTAAACTAGATTGCGTTGAAAAGCAATAGAGATTCGCAACAAATAAAAAAGTAAGTTATTCGAAAGTATCGTCCATTTAAATTGAAGTCGTGCGCATACGCGTGGATATTATGAGGCGTATCGATTGCGTCGAAAACGATCGCAGAATCGAATATTGCGTTGCAATATCGATACATATTCTCTCTGGCTCCGAATAACTTCAGGTTCGTAGCCGGCACTACGTACAGGTAGAGAATTCCGATTTCGCCGGCCAGGCTAGGTCTAGGTGCCGCAGAAGCTAGCAATTAGCAGCGTAGGGCTAGCCTCGTACTCGTATATAGGGATCAACTATGCAGATAGTCTAATCGAAGCCAAGAAGAATCATGGATACAATACTCGTAGAACTAGACGACCCTCGCAAGAGAGGGGGGAAGGAACTGAAAAAGCGGCCTGTAAGTGGAGTCTGGATCACCCAAATAGGAAGGTATCGCCACCCTACTCGTGCCATCAGAAAGTCCGCAACTCGGGAAAATAAGTGAAGAAGGGTATCCACCTTCAAATTGATCATTCTATGGTACGTGCCAGTTCACTCGTGCTGCGGAATTCTTGGCGGCACGGGTAGCCTGGTGGCGACTGAAATTGATAGCGAAGTTGCCACCCACTTTGCTGTCGCTACCCTAACCTGATGACAGGAACCATTTTTATTGTTATTCAATTTCATTGCGATTGTTACAAAATAGCTGATAATGCAAGTATATTGCCACCCTTCCGCTCAGATTACGATAGTCTATACACCTTCCTATGGTTTTCTTGATTTTGAAACTTTACTCGAGTAGTCTATATACTTGCAACTTATATCATTCTATGTCTAGCTTTTATATACTTCCAAAATAGGAAATTTACGCGAGGTTTCTCATACAGATATTATACCCGAGGTTGAACCATAGACAACTCGCCTTTAATAATTGTATTGATAGGATTGAGTATTTGCACTTTCAATATATCAAATTGATACCAATAGAATGGAGGGAGGCTATTCATTTTGGATTTAGACGAGAGGATTGTCCATGATTTGTTTTGGAGTTATTTCGGCTCTTGTGCTGAGGGTTCAGCTTCCTCAAGGGAGCTATGGCGATAGGATAGTTGTGCAATGCGGGTAATGATGAATCGTTGGTCTTTCCATGGGCTATGGATTATGAAGTTTGAACTTGGATTGGATAATCGAAGTCTAGCGTGCTTGATTTAAGGAAAGCTAAGCGAGATGATCAACGAGAATAGTTTGGGAGATAGATTCAAGTCCCACGGAAAGGATGAATTCATGTAGAAGGTGTAAATGAGGCAGTATCTTGGCCCTGCCTATTCTCACTCAGTTTCAACTTGCGTACCTGCTCCGTGCTTATATGCGTTCCCCTTCATTCATAATCCTCGATATCTCTCAATGTCTCCTCCAATCCCTTAACCAAATGCAAAAGGTATCGATCCAGGCCCGTTCCAGCCAGCATTGTAATACCAAATGGCAGGATTGATACCACACTATTATCTACGTATTCATAGGTCCCACACGGAACCGCGACAGCAACTAGGTCCAGAACATTAGCAAAATGGGTAAAAGCACCTAGCTTTCCATTAATACCAATCGGATCCTTGGAGACATCGTCAATAGTAGGGTGAAAAGGTGCAGTGGGGACAACCATGACGGTAAGTGTAGCATCCTCATTGTCTATTGTGAGAATATTCTCAACCATTCTCTTATACTTTGCTTGTTTATGCAAGTCATTGAATACATCGATAGCAGAACTTTGCCGTGACAGTGCTTCTTCAAATACAGAGCAGATAACAGGGTGGAGTGACTCTTTATTGTTGTCAAACCAGCCTTCTGGGAGTGTAGTGAGTCGCTCGAGGACGAACGTGCCACCGTAGAGAAGCTCATTTGCGGATGTGAATGGCGTCCAATCTAACATAACCCGTTGACCACCTGATAATTCCAGAGCGGCGACTGCACGATCAAACTGCTTGCGATAAACGGGGGTATACACTTCGAGTGCAGAGTCGGGTGGTGTGCCAAACTTGAATTTGGATTTGATATCTGTTGATGAAATGTGCGATGAAAGTTGGAATGGTGGGGGCTTGGCAAAGTAGTCATTTTTATCGAAACCTTGGCATACTTTCCAAACCGTTTCCGTATCTTCTGTAGTGAGGCCCAGAAAAGAAACGCAGTCTTGATGAAGGCAAGCCGGGGCCACTCCATGCGCCGAAACAGTGCCTTTGGTGGGCTTAAAACCCAACAGACCATTGAACATTGCAGGAATACGAATTGAGCCTGCTGTATCGCTACCCAGCGAAAATGATACTAATCCTTTGCCGACACTTACTGCACTGCCACTGCTTGATCCACCAACTATGTGAGACTGGCTGAATGTTGAGTGCAAGGTACCATAGGGAGACCTGCAGCCCGTCATGCCAGTAGCTAGCTGTTCCATGTTTGTTTTGCCTATGAAGATTGCACCAGCATCGAGACATCGTTGGAATACTGGTGCTGAAGAAGTAGGGGTAAAGGCGAGAGCCGGACATCCGCTCGTTGTGGGAACCCCCTTTGCGTTGATGCTATCCTTGACGCTGAAAGGTACACCCCACAGTGGTGGCCTTACTGACTTTTCTGGCCAACGTCTGTACAGCTCGTTGGCTGCTGACATGACATCGTCAATAGATTCAAGATGCGTCCATAGAGATGGCTGCACCTCTTTATATGCCTCAATACGATCATAAATAGCCTCCACTACAAGTTGAGTTGCAATACCAGCCTCATAGTCAAGTCTAAGGTTGGCTATATCGAGACTCGAATCCCAGCGATCCATTCCTTCTTCACTATCCTCATACATAGCAATCTTCAGAGTACTGTGAATGATTGGATGGTACCCAACAATTCTTGTTGAAGTTTATTAGAACTTCAATACAACCAGCATGTGAAGAGCAATGCAAAGTCCGCGTTCACATCGCCTTCATGTTCTATCGTGATTAAGTAGGTTCCTGAACCAGCTGGTAGTTGATAGTTGGTGGTTGATGGTGGTTGATGGTTGATGGTTTGATATGGCAAGCACATGACTATGTATGGGTGTGCATAGCCTCAAGATCGTGCACGTATAATAAGCCTCCACTTTTTCCCATGTCATGTGTGTGAATTACTAACCTTAACCTTAACCTATTCCTCCTATCTCTCTAGTGTCTCCACTATTTCTTTCGGACTCGTATCTCCAACCCAAAAGCAATACTCGATTACAAGTATGCACGTGCTAAAATCACCCTCAAAAATGCTAGAATTTTTTGGCCTTGTGCTTGCTTGTCAGATGGAAAATTGAATGAACTGATGGGGAATTGCTGTCCAAGGATTGTATGGCTTATGTAATATCAGCCCACCTATCCAAAGCTGGCTGTGCTGCACAAGCCACACAGCCTCAGGCCACAAAAGCCTCAGTGACGTACGCTCCTACCCCTCTTTATTGTTGATCTGCCCACTTTTGCCCCCTGCTTTCTTTCCCATTCCGTTGCATACCACAAATATAATCGAAGAGCCACGAAACGAAAGCTTCAACTCCTTACATCTAACAAATACACTCGATTTCTTCTACAACAACAATCTCACACAAACAACCTACCTCAAACAACAGAACCAACACATCAACATCCGCATCAGCATCAGCATCATGTCTGCCGATACCGTACACGTTAAGAACATCTCTGCACAGACTAGCGAGAAGGAAGTCAAGGACTTCTTCAGCTTCTGGTGAGTGGCAAATCCTCTCTCCCACCCTCGATTATTCTATTGCGATGATTAACATCCATTTAGCGGAAAGATTATCAGCCTTGAAGTTGGATCCGTTGGAGAGACTCAGAATGCTACAGTTCAATTCGAGAAGGAAACCGCTGCCAAGACCGCTTTGTTGCTTGACAATACTCAACTTGGCAGTACTCAAGTTAAGGTTACAAGTGCCTCCGGATCCAGTGAGGATGATGAAAGTCATTATACACACAACGAACATCGTGATAGCGACGAAATCACCCAAGAAGAGAAGCCAAGAAGCCGTATCATCGCAGAATATCTTGCCCATGGTTACGTTATTGGAGACACCGCTGCTCAACGTGCCATCGATCTTGATCAGAAGCATGGTGTCACTAGCCGCTTCCTCTCCACCTTGAACAGCCTCGACAGCAAGTACCATGCCACCGAAAAGGCTAAGGGTGTTGATCAATCTTATGGTGTTACCCAAAAGGCCAACTCTCTCCTTTCCGGTCTGACCTCTTACTACGAAAAGGCTGCTGGAACTCCAACCGGTCAAAAGCTTGTCAATTTCTACACGCAAACCTCTCGCCAAGTTCAAGACATCCACGCTGAGGCTCGTCGTTTGGCAGATATCAAGAAACAGGAGGCTCCACAAAAGGTATCTGGTACCGAGAAGACAACTTGTAAGTGTGGTTCAGTTTCTGGAGACTGCCCATGTGCCCCTGGCGCTTGTGCATGCAGTGATTGTGACAAATCCGATGTCAAAAAGGTCACAGGTACTGATAAGACGACCTGCGACTGTGGCGGTAACACTTCCAAGTGCGGCTGCGCTCCTGGTCACTGCAGCTGTAACTCGTGCCCCAAGGCCAAAACAGAGAAGGTTGCTGGTAGCGAGAAAACAACATGCAATTGCGGTGGAGATAGCAGTGATTGTCCTTGTGCAGAAGGTCAATGTGCTTGCAAAGGCTGCTGCAAATAAGCCTATTTCTTCATGTTTGTTTCATTTCGGGTCTGGGGAACCAAAATGTATTATTAGTTCTTTGCTGACATAGCCTTTCATAAGCAGCTGACCCTGCAGCTGTTGTTGACTCGACCAAGGTTGCACCTCTAGATCCTCAATCTGAGAAGACAACCTTTGCGTGAGCGTTCTGGGGGTTTTGATTTTATTATGCAAGTGGCAAACTTTTCGGAATGGTGGGAATGGTTACAACAAGGGATATCAGGGATGAATTATCAGACTAGGCTGGACGGCAGTTTGCAAGCGATGCGTTAGGGGGGAAAATGATGATTAATGGTCAAATTGCGAGTTAATTAGCACGAACATTTTCACAGCTTTCACACTGACTAAACATCGAGGTTGAGCCATAACCGTGATATGTTTTTATGTGAAAAAGGTGACCAGAACTGATATCTCGTAGGTGACAACATTTCGTTGCAGGATTAAATATCTGCGCTAGCCAGTTGTTGATACTAGGTCGGTAGATCATTATGGAATGATGAGCTCACTCGAACTCAGATCCACTTGGTTAACCTTGAAACCACTTGAATCATTTATCGTGCACTCAAGTAGTACTCGTACTTGAGTACCTCTGAATTGATGACTTTTCAACTCGTCGCCTCAAATCTCTGCTTTCTGTTTGCAATCCGCACGCGTTCAGATGGTAATCAAACAATTCAATCATCGCACATAACTCTCCATGACAAATACAAGCTGATGGTTTTTGTTTCTCGCGAAAGGATGGTACTTTGTTAAAGGATATATTTCATTTACTCGCTCGGACCCTGCATTTCATGACGGTATCATCTCATCACATCTCTTCTCATACGTGCACCTCCCATTGAGTATGCAACTACTATACATTTCCACACCAACGCCCATAGATAGTTCATTTAGTTCTCAGCCTTTGAGCGAGTCTCCTTTGCGTGATCGTCGAGAGGTCCCTTGGGGTTTGAGGAGAGGTTCTGTTGGGGCTTTTGTTAATATTGATATGTTCAACTTTTGATTGATTTGTTTTGCTCTTTCTTGTGGAGAGGCTTTGAAGGAGAATGTAGACGTACGTCAAGATCAGACTTGCTGTCTTGTTGGTTGTTGCCTCCTTGGTTGACTCCCTTGGCATCGGATGGAGCATCTTTTTGAGCCCCGGATTGGGTCTCGGGTGGTGGTGATTGACGTCCTTCAGGCATGGTTTCTGTTTATGTGTGTCTGTCTAGAGGCTTTCACTGTAGAGGTTGTTAGTTTAAGCTGTGTGGTGAATTTTGAGTTTGAGGGCGTGAAAGAGAGGAGAACATGAGGTACATTGCATGAGATATAGACGGCGATGGGTGATTGAGGAAGAGGTGGGTAGCTCGGCGGGTAGATAGATAGATAGATATACTTACGGATTTGAAGAGAAGATGTGAGGAAGTATTGATGAGTTGATGAGTAGTTTGTAAATTGAGAGAAGTGGTTGAGATGTGAAAGCTTGAAGGAATTAAGCTTCGGCTTTGCTATATATACCTCCCCCTAGAAATAGTAGGTGTTTTATTATGATGGTTCTTACCCCATTTAGCTTAGCTTTCTTATATATAAATAGGGCCTAACCTATTTGGGTTCTTTATAGTAATATATCCCACTTTCTTTTCTTTAAAAGGATTCAATTTCTGGTTTCTCAAGCGTAAGCCTAGAATAGGTTATTATCTTCTAATCGAATCAAATCCTAAGATAATAAATTTAATAAAACAATAGATTCTATTAAAAAAAGAAAAGCAATTTTATATACAATTAATAAAAAAGTATCGAAAATACGACTCTCTCTTTATACAAACGAAAATCATAAAATAACATTACATATTACCATTAAAAGATTATAAATATGAATTTAAAATAATTAATAGATAATATATAATACAAAGCAAAAATCAAGATATTGTTTTGTTATCTTTTTATTTGGTATTATCAAAAAGGGTTTCGTTAATTACTAAAAGAATCAAAAAATCCATTAAAAGAATCATTATAAATATCATTAAATCCATCGATATTAAAAAAAGAAATTAGAAAATTAAATATAAAAATCATTATTAAAAGTAGCTTAAAAGATAACTATATTGATAAAATCTTCATCATCAAATGTAAAATATACATATAAAACTTTAAAAGAAATCAAAATTTAATAATCTTTTTTATCAAAATAAAAAGTTTAAAAACAACGAAAATCGATAAATTTGATTTTTAAAGTAAATAATAGATCATACAACTTATAATGATTCTTATTTCATTTAACTTAGCTTCTTTATATATAAATAGAGCCTAACCCACTTGGGTTCTTTATAATAATACATTTCACTTTCTCTTCTTTAAAAGAATTCACTTTCTTCCCTCCCTCGACTAGTAAGCTTTGTACTATACGTCATAGAACAAGAACAAGAGAGATGCCTTACATTACCTAAGCATCTATTATCGCTCTGACCTGTGAGCTTCCCGGACGCGCCCCATTTCTCTATGGTCACGTGAACATAACTGAATACTCATATCATCAGCCACACCCGAGATTAGCCTCAAACCTCAAGAATGAGTTAGATTGATCGAAGCGGAGACATTTATTCATATCATCCTCAGAAATGCTCATAACCGTGACATTTTTTGATTATGATTTGATGGATTCATAACTTTCTCCCTTTCCTCCTCATCTACTCTATATCGTGGACATACTTTCACGACATTGAAACCTAATCAAATTCATAACCCCGTATCCATTGTCAACCAAATTATACAATTCAAGGAGCTGAAAGCTATGGCACCAGATCTAAACTCAGTACCCTCATCTCCAAGACCTCAGGAGGTCACTGTTGCTGCCTCTCCACCTCTTACATCTCGTACTCCTTCCCGACGTACCTCTCAAGCAACGCATCCACTCAATCCCCCTTTGTCGGCGACATCCCTCAATATTCTTCCTTCCAACCAAAGTGCCGTCGCTGCAACCTCGCCGCCTGTGGTGTCCCCTACCAACAATATCTTGACATCTGCCACTGGTCCTATTCCAGCAGGAGATAATACGGGTGTAGGAATGGGACCTGGACCTTTGAGACATCCAAGGCCTCTAACGGCTGCGGATTTACATTTACAGTTGGAGAAAGAGCAAGAAGCTGTCGTATGTTAATCTTCATGACTTGAACCTTCACTTTCTGACTGTAAATACTAACCTCCGTATTGCGACAATAGGTAAATCGTCTAACTCGCGAGCTTAGTATGCTCCGTGCTGCCCAAAATGCTTCTGTCGTTTCAAACACATCATCCACTTCTACAGGTCATCTCGATACATTGGATAATACAAACCATCTCCTCTCCGGTCCCAACCATCCCATCCCCTCACAACGTCGCCATCACCGCACGTCATCCAACACTTCCACTCGAAGCACCACTGCTGCAGCCAGTAGTATTAGCACAGCTAGTGGGATCGCGGCTCCTGCAGCTCGCCGCGTCGATTCTATACCTCAAGCCATCTCCCTCAGTCGTCAAAACTCCATGACTGGTGTTCACAGATCTGGAGCTAGTAGTCCTGCCCCATTGAGCGGTAGTTATGGTCATGCAGATCAATTCTCGCATTTCTATCACCAGCAAAGACCTGGTATACTACAACATCGTGATTATTCATCGGGCAATGTGCCAACAGTGGGTAGTGGAGATGTTGGTAGTGCGACAAGTGTACCAACAACAGGAAGGTATGAGGAGGCTGCTTTTCAAAGACAGGAATTGGAGAATGTCAAGAAGGAGAACGAGGCGTTGAAGAAGAGGATTAGGGAGTTGGAGAGGACACTGAGAGATAGGAGACAGAGCGATGCGAGTCTGAACAGGCCGAGAAGTGAGAGTGTTAGTACAACGGCTAGTGTAGGGATTTTGAGGGGTAGAGATGCGGAAGAGGATGGGGGTGTTAGGGTAGGGGAGAGTGCTAGAAGTGGTGGACTGAGATGATGGTCGTGTGGTGGATCTGCTTAATTTCTGGCACTCGGGTGTGAAGGGTCTTTTTCCTTAGTCATAACTACAAATATTTGCGCTCGGCTCGGGGAACAGGGGGAAAATATGGCGTCTGTCTACCTTGTTCTTTCTAATGGTCTGGTTTTGGTTCGCGCACTATGGGATTTGGGAATTTCGAGCGTAGAGCCTAGGGAATAGGATTTAAAGTACAATCAACTCTTCTTTGAAACATATCTCCTTGTTGTTTGTTTGTTTTTCAATAATACCTACACAAATGTCTAGACTTCTTCGTCTGGTCCCACGACTACCGTCCCGAGATCTATATTTATTGTATTGGGAACAGTGTATATTATCTAATATACTAGAAATGGCATATATGTTCTATTGAGTACTCTATATGAGGTGGAGATACTGAACTAAGTATAGCATTATACGTGATTACAATAATCCCTTTATGGTCGAATTCGATCATTAGAATCATATAACAAAAAGTTTTTTAAAGAGCTTTTTGATATTAATGTTTTTTTTTCTTTTAAATCTTCAAATAAATCCAAAACGCATTCTAATTGGTTCAAACCAAATCTCAAAATTGAAATATTCAATTTCATTATAAAAACAACCATTTTTGTTATAAATTCCGATTTTTTAATATTATATATAATTTTTAAAGATTTATTTATTTTCGCAATAATAATCTATTATCGCTATAATGTTTATATTTTTTTTGTAAAAGTTTAATACTTTATAATTATATTATATTATAATACAAAAGCTTTTTAAATGCTTTTTAAAATCCAAATCAAATCTTTTTTTATACATTAAAAATCCAAAATAGATCAATTGTTTTGTAAAAATATTAACTTTTTAATCGAAATCAGAAATCTATATAATTTGAAGTTTTTTCTTTTTAATTATATTCTTTTATATAAAGTGCTATTATATATCAATATGTTTAGTTTTGTTATAAAACTTATTTTTTTATATTTAATCAATATTGCTTTTATTATAGCTATAACGCTTATATTGTAAAAGAGTTGTTTAGAATAAAATTAAAAGAGTTCTTAGAACTTACTACTACTAATTATATTATAAGAGAAATACTAATATATATCATACGTATAAATACGATATATATAACGCTTGTATTATAAAAGAGCTGTTTTAGAACAGGATCAAAAGGGTTTTTAGAATTTACTACTATTGATTATACTATAAGAAAGATGTTGATATATATATATAATATGTATAAATAGAACATATACATAGTATATACTCGCTAATCAAGTATATAAATTATAATAATGTATATATACATTAGAACATTTATTATACTAACCGAGCAATAAAAGTATAATATTATTCTTCTTTTTAATAAAGCTTGCTTTTAAACAATTATCCGTTAATAATTTTGTATTATATTTTATACAATACTTATTAACTAATTAAATAATGCAAAACGCGTTTATTATAAACTTTGCGATTGTTATTACAAAGTATATAATTGTTTTTGTTTATTTCTAAGCGATAATGTATATATAAACATTTCGCAATAAAATAAATACTTATTCGATATTTCGAAATAATAAAGTAATATTTATATTAAAAAAGAATATATAACGAAGACTTTTTTCATTATAAATCTAAATCTATATTTAAATCATTTCAACTTTTTTATTAAATTTATTACTTTCTTAAGTATATCTTTTTACGTTAATAAATCGAATAACTCTACACCGAGTATTACGCTTCCGCTGCCCGGCTAGCATGATAGACGTTCCAGTGCACGTATACGTTATTATAGTTTACGTGCTCGATTAGCGAGCATGTGCTATATACGTATTCTATCTATACGGTTTATGTATATATAATAATCTTTTTTTTGTAATATAATCAAATAATAATAAATTCTAAAAACTCTATTAATCTTGTTTTAAATAGCTTTTTTATAGTATAAACATTATATTATTTACTATTCAAATATCAAATCGTTTTAGTTATCTAATAATTGTTTAAAAGAATACTTTTTTTAATATTATCTTTTTAAAAACGTTTTCAAACAATAAAATCGTTTATTTATAGAAAAAAAATCAATATTAGATTTAGTTTAACAACGATATACTTTCTATTACTTTTAAAAATTCTTTTGTTTTTCTTTTCTTTTCAATATGTTTCGTTTTCTTTTCGACAAATCTTATATTAATATTGTTATATTTTTTGATTAAGCTATTATATTAGTAAGGTTTGCATTTACATTATTAATTTTTTGTTTTATTTTTGGTTTTGTTTTTAATATAACTATTTGAAATTAAGATTAAAAAAAAGATAAAGAAACGAAATAAAAAGCAATACTTTCTTTATAATCTATTTTCATTTCAAAGATTACTTTTTACAATTTTATTTTGCATATCCTCAATTTTCAAGATTACAAAAGCGAATATACAATACAAAAAGTTCTCTTTATTTAAACTATAAAAATTAAACGGTTATACAATAAAGTTATATATAGTATTGTTTTTATTACTTTTTTTTTTAATCTTTTTTTTTGAAACAATTCTTTTTTTTATTAAAACTAATCAATATTTTATTATAGAAAAGCGATATTAGTTTTGCAAAAATTGTAAAAAAACTTTAAAAAGATTACAAATCGATAACTTTGATAACTTTGCCTTTAGTTTTTCGCTTTCCGAATTTAATAATAATTATTGCGCTAAAAATAATTAATTCTTTAAATAGAGTCGCAAAACCTACTTTTACTTCTTTATTTATAAATATAGTTTTTTAAACCTTTTATATTCTTTTTATTTTATTTATTTATATCATTTCATATAGTATATAACAAATGTATATTATCAAAAAGAAATAAAAACGGAAAACCTAATAATAGCCTTTTGAACATTAATGAACAAATAAAAAAACGATAACAAAAAGCTTTATTGATTAATAGAACGCTTTACCTCAACGACGACGATATATCACGATACAGCGCTGTATAGCATAAGATATACGTACGAAAGAGATACAAAACGCCCTCTCAAGCCATTATGACAAAAACGAACTTTACCACATTGGCGAAGAGATCGCAGGTGGTCGATAACGATTATATACAACAACAAAACCCTTCTTTGCTTACCCCTCTCCAAAATTAAACTAAAAAAAGAATTAAAAACATATCGCTTCCCTTCATTATACTCGAAAGGCTTCAACAATCAATAGCCTTTCAAAGGATCAATAGACTTTTACAAAAAGTCGAATAGCAAACAATAATTCATCGCAAATATATAATCGTATTTATTAACTCTTTAAAAAAGATTATTAAAATCTTCACCAAAAACGAAGTATATATTATTATACCAATCCAAAAAGCGATTCTAATATATATCGCAAATGCTTTTGTAACGAGTATAATTATAAACTTAAAAATTCTTAAAGTATAAAAAGGTATAACAATAATCGAAAAGCTTATAATATAAACGAAAATTGTAAAAACCCTTAAAACTGATAGGCCATCAATTACTCCTTCAAACAAAGCTTTTAAAGCAAACTTTGCAAAAAAAAACGTTATTAAAATAATAAAAATAAATAAATACATTTTTATTAGATATGCTCTTTTTGCAAATCTATGCTGCAATAACCTTTTTCTAATTCGAAAGAATTTAATTAAAATTATCCCGAGTATCAAAAATAGAAATATCCCGAAAATGGTAAAATGCAAATTGGGTTAGGTATTATACTTTAAATCCCTGAAGATAAAGAATGCTTTAATAAAGGATATTTACAAATCAAAGATTTGTAAAATTATTAAAGCTATACGCTTTGATTTTTTAAAGATGTAGTATAGTCATTACGTACATTTGGTATTAAACATCTTATTCAACGCGATTAACGAATAGATCGAAATTACTAAAGAAATGGTAAAGAAAAAAGCTTAGATTTAAACCGATATCATCTTGATTAAATACTTCAAAAGTTTTGAAAACGGTATAGAAAATATTTGAGTAATTAGTTTTATTATCCCGATCGCTTTTTTTCGTTTATTTGGAGCTATTCCCCTCTTTACTCTTCTACCCCCTCGTAACTAAATGAAGCTTTATAAATAAAGTTGTTAAACTTATTATAATATTTATTGTTATATAAGATCTTATCATGTCAAAATGACGCGCCATATCGAACATATAGCTAATTGGGTATATATACTAGGTATATGTACGCAGCGGTATAACATTGTAATAGTTTACTCGTAACATACCCTTAAGATTGCTATGTATCGATAGAATCTAATAATCTTTATTTTTACTAACTTGAAAAGGTTGATATAGCGGGAAAGTAGAATCGTACAAATTGATTCAAAGTGAAGTAGTTTATATTATATGAAGCTTCAAGTGAGGTCTAGTGAATCGAATCTCATTTGTAAGCTAATATAATTGATCTACTAGTAAAGATACTGGAGTGGATTCCTTAAAAATCCTTGAAAAGATAAGCAAACTCAAATCGAGTATTATACCAGTACGCTAACCGGGCTTATAATTGTCATGCCAAAATGACGCGCTATATCGAACATATGGCTAATTGGGTATATATACTAGATATATGTACGCAGCGGTATAACACTGTAACAGTTTACTCGTAACAGATCTATATAATGCAATAATTATAATATCGCAAAAATTAAGCATTAAAGATTAATACATAAGTTATACCCGGTATTTGCAAAGTATAACGAATATTACGATCCGTTTTTAATAGAATATAAAAGCTGCCTATTGACGCCTCGCAACACAACCAAAAATAAACCATAATACAATTTAACTAAAATTTAAATAGAACTAATCCGCAAAAACAATTGAGCGATTCAAAAAATGTATACCTCAAAAACAATTATATATATTATACAAACAATATATACATTTCAAACAAAGGCTCAAAACTTTTAAACAATTTAAAGCATGTAAAGCTTTACACTGTTGAGCATCGCTTGAACCCCGACGCCTACCCGCATTAAAATCCAAATACCAGCGATTCCAAAAAAAACAAACAATAACGTTAAACATACAACAAATATAACAATATTGCAAAATAAAGCATTAAAACGTTTTAAAGTAACCTTGGGTTAAATAAACTTAAAGTTTTTGTTATAGAACAATATATGTAAAGCTCGCATTAAGGATGCGATGAATATTAATAATAACGATATTGCAATAATCATACAATTAATTGAAGCTATCGATTCTTTTAATAAATAAAGGCCTAAATCGGCGTAACAATAAAGATCGCAAAAATAGTTCGACTCTGTATATAACAATAGTATAAGCGAATATAGAAAAAGAAATAGAGGCATATAGTATTCTACTTCAACTTATTTACAAAAGCGAAACGAACATAATTTGTATCCAAAAACCCTAAAGCTCACCAGGTACTAAAATACAGAATCACTTGATATACAAATATTATACCCTTTACAATTCGTGGGAATTGGAGAAGATAGTTGAAAAGGAAGTTAAATAACCAAGGATTATATTATATATACAACAAAAAGCCGCAATACAAATGCAATAACAGTATAGTAAACGTTGTAGAGATATAATATAGTTTAAAGTAAACGATTATCATATAATTAATATTTATTGTAAACCTAATATTATAGTAATGATATATTATATAATAAGTATTACTTTAATGCATTGTATACTGGTTAAAGGGGATTTTAACGCGAAATATAACACCTACGAATTAAAAGTGTTATTGGCTATTCAAAAAGCTTTGTTTATTAATTGGTTATAGGATATTAATATAGACTTTATTAGCGAGGTAAGGATATCTATTTATTACGTAGAGTATATAATTTGTAACGCTTATGCTGTAAAAGAGCTGTTTAGAACAGGGTCAATAAAGTTCTTAGAATTTACTACTATCTAACTATGCTACAAAGAAAAAACTATTATATATATATGAATCGTATAAGCAGGATATATGTACGGTATATGCTCGCTAATCGAGTATATGAGCTGTAACATTGTATATGTATACCAGAATGTTTATTATATTAACCGGACAGCGAAAACGTAATACTATTCCCTCTTTCAGTAAAGCTTATTTTTAAGCGATTATCCGTTAATAATCTTATATTATATTCTATATAGCATTTATCAATTAATTAGGTTAAGCAAAAAGCGTTTGTTGTAAACTTTGCGATTGTTGTTGTAAAGCATATAATTATATTTGCTTATTTTTAAACGATAATATGTATATAAGCATTTCACAACGAAATAAATACTTATTCGACACTTCGAAACGACAAAGTGATGTTTATATTGAGAAAGCATATAACAAAAGCTTTTTTCTATTGTAAATTTAAATCCATATTCAAATCACTTTAGTTTTCTTATCAAATTCATTGCTTTTTGAGTATATCTTTCTACACCAATAAATCGAATAATTTTACACCAAGTATAACGAAAAGGTTGTTAAATAAAAACTTTACCAAAAAACAAAGATAATATAAAAATACAACAAATACGCGGGCAATATTAGTAGCAAAGCAATCGAAATTAAAAGCGTTTATTGTAGTTAAAGTTTTTTTTTCTTTTTTTTTTTCTTTAGAGCAAAATTATAGAGGTAATGAAGAAGATTAAATAGCGGAAAGCGACAATAGTTTCAACAAGCAAAGCCTTTTAATTGATTTTGCGGGTTAGTATTCTTTTCCTTTTGGGCAACAAACAATAATACTAATTTGATACAACAATAGTACGTATTTGAATACTTGAATCGTTGATGTAAGATTTTATCGATAAAGGTTTTTTACAACAAAAAGTTGCGTTGAAATAATAACAATAGCAATAATAAAACCGGATGTCGATGGCGAAACAGCAATAGCAATAGCAATAGAATCGAGCGTTTGTAGTGCTGGCTTGGGTTAATAACAACGGCAAAGAGTTTATTGTAAAGATTCCAAATCAATTGAAGAATAACAATAACAATATATTTAAAACGATATATTGTAAATTGTATAAAAGATTGATTAAATCGTTGTTAAAGTTGTTTGCGAGATCGTTGTTCGTTGTTAACGATTATTTTAAGAACTTTAAGGGCGTGTATATATTATATATACGGAGTTGCTTTGTAGAGAACTCGAAAAAAAGGTGTTATATTATACCGAGGCAAAAGAGAAAGCTTTGTTTTCTTTGTTATAATCAAAAGCAAAAGTATAAAAAGGTTTCAAAAGATCAATTGTTAAACGATTTTTTAAGATATTGCAAAACGTTATCGATTTATGGATAAAAAGCGAAAACAAATTATCTTTTTCCTTGATTGTTCTTTGCAACGTTGTTAACAAAGAAATAAATAGTTTTGCGGGTGGAGTTTAAGTATAAGTTCTCGAAGAAGATATTAAAAAGAATTCTAACGAAGAAAGAAAGAGAGTATATAGAAAAGATCTACAAAAAGAAGTTGAAGAGATATTAAACGTACAAAAGGCTCGAATAAAAGGAAGAATATAAGCAGACATTAAAAGAGGTTGCTTTGAAACTACAATTAAAAGCCAAAGCACTTTAAGCAATATCTCGTTTCAAATAAATAATATTTTTTTCTTTTTTTTTGATAGCTTTGTTTATCCTTTGGTTAAATAAAGTAATGAGAATTGATCATTTTGTATTTATTTTAAAGATTTCTTTTTTCTTTGTATTATATTGGGGATTATATTACTTTAATTGGTATTAATAATAATAATAATAATTTGATATAATATAAAGGTTTCTTTAAGTAATCATAACTACAAAGTAGCTTAGAAAAAATATATTCAATCGACGACGGATATAAGCTTGTTATTATTAACATAATTGTAATCGTTTTTTCCACTTTCGTAAAGCTTAATCCATTCAAGCAATAGAGTAGAAGGATCGGGCAATATAAGGTTCGCTTAATGGAAATCATATAATTTGTGAAAAGCAGTTTTCAAATCAAAAGCGGGGTACCAGATAAAATCAGTATCAACGTTGAGCCAAGAGATACAGTATTGTAGAAAATTGCGGGTTTTTTTGATAACAAAAACTTTCTCTATTTCCCATTCGGAATCATTAATAATATTAATAAACAGCAAAGATTCTTGAACTTAACCAAAAAAAAGATCGTTGTAAACCTTTCAAAGCTTATCAAACGGAAACATTAAATGTATCTTTATAATAGCGGGAAGTTCAAAATGGAAAAAGTTATTTACTCGACCTATAATCTTAAATCGATTTTGAATAAGGTAATTAAGCTTTTTGAAGGGTTATTAAATAAAATAATCCTTTATATTCAACCATACATAGTCTTCGATATCGAAATCTATAGTACAACGATACAAATTGATGGATTAAATCATTTTCTTTTAAACTCGAAAAATACTTTTCTTAACGCGGGTAATAACTATTTAATTGCGTTTAACAAATTTGTAAACGTTCTAAACGTTTACGTTTCTTGTTGAAAAACTATCCTTAATATTCCAATCCCAACTATTATATAAAGAATAATTATAAAAAGCTTCAAAAAACGATAAATCTCCGAAAGATTTGTATAGAAAGATAAACTAAACGTAATCCATTATAAACAAGAATTCCAATCAATCGTTTTGATAATAATTAACGAATAGGCGTAGACATTGTTGCAAATATTGATTGTAGATCTTTATTTAACTATTTGTTTAAAAGTAATAAACAATAAAAAGCTTAATATCAATGTTTAATAATCAATTGAATTTTTGCTAGAACTTTAAAATAAATTAAAGACTTTTATCCGATACAATTGATTTAAAGGCTCTGTAATATCAATAGATATGGTACAAATAGAGTTTAGCTTGCTTTTATAAATCAATTTCTTTGTAACAAAGAATAAAGATGGTTTGTTTTATTAATCGATTAATAATTACAAGAACGTTGTTGTAACTGTACTTATCTTTATTGAAACTACAATAATTTATAGTAACGTTTTGCCATATTTATTCAAAAACAAAAAGCGAATATAGCAAACCGGAAATATGATCTTGCAATACAGAACTATATTTACAAGTGTAGCAATTATATATATATTGAGCAATTGTTGTAAATATACTAAACCAATAGTATTGTTTTAACAATAAAAAATAGATTTTTTTGATTCCAGGATATACTATAAAAACTGAATTATAAGCCTTTCGAATAAGGAATATACAAAGGTTCTCCAAATCGGGTACCATTAAACGATCGTTGTATAGTAATAAATCGTTTTGGAAAATAAAATATTTGTAGCTTTTGAATGCTTCGATTCGTAAAGCTTATAGATTATTACAAAAACGATTAGCGTTGAAGATACGATTGATAATATTGAAATGAAAAGCAATAGAAGCTAGATTTATAATAAACAATGCGTTATCGTTAATCTCTTTTCTCAAATTGTTCTATATAATCCTTATATCGATTTGATTGTTCTTTATAAGCTACTAAAAGCGATTCTTTTTCTTTGTTTGATTCTATATATCAAGCTCATCAACGCGATATGTAAAAGCATCAACAAAAGGATTGTTTTTGCCAAGACAATATATAATAACGAAGTTGTAATCAATTAGCAATTTGGCTTATCGAGTTTATTGAATATTCAAAGCTTTGATAATTATAAAGTATTCCAAAGCTTTGTAATTTGTATAGATTCGAACTTAATAAGGAAAACCAACTAATTCTAATTTCCAATGGCTAAAAAAGCGTATTATCAACAATATCTCTTTATTGTAAACCTTATAGTTCAATTCAACAAAAACCATAGTTTTGGAGAAGTATACTACGGATAACCAATCGTTACTATACTTTTGAAAAAGCACGCTAGCGATTACTTTATCCAAAACGTTGGTTTTAAATATACAAGAAAAATTATAATCGTAATGCCGGAGCAAAGAAGCGAAAGTAAGCTTTTGTTTCAAAACATTAAACGCATTGCAATACAAATCGTTGAAATAGAACAAGATATTGGTTTTGGTAAGTTTTATTAAAAGTTTAGTTATAATACTGTAATCTTTGATAAAATAACAATAGAAATTGCAAAAACCAAGGAATGATTGGATTCCTTTAACGATCGTAAAATATATCCAATTTTCAACTACTTTTACCTTTTTTGGATCAACTTTAATATTTTCGATAAAAATGATAAATCTAAGATATTTGGTATGTTTAACGTTGAATTCGCATTTTTTGAAATCGGTTTAAAGGTTAACAACTTCGAATCGAGTCAGGATTAGTTTAATTTGAACTTAGTGATCCTTTTTGTTTTCAGAGTAAATCAAAATATTGTTAAAGTAAACAATACAAAATACATTTAAATAATCGAAAAGTATATTGTTCATATATCTTTAATAAATTATTAAACTGTTTGTAAAGCCAAATAGTACAACTTTGCATTTATAAAAACTATAATGTATACAAAACGTAGTATATTCTTTAAAAACAAAATCCATCTTGATCCGATAAAAGGCTTAACAAATATCAAGCTTTGTATAGATCTTTGTATTAACGAAGCGTATAAGCATTTCGTTAATCAAAAGAAAAGGATATCGATCCTTACAAATAAAAAAGTTCAACAAACAGAAATCGATACAAAATCGGAGTATATTATTAGCTTTTCGAATAAACAAAACGAATATTGTATAAAAAGTTTAGCTAGGCTTTATAAATCCTTTAGCTAAATTGTTAATTAAATATTCCTTAACAACTTCTAACTATTTCAACGATATTTTGTAAAATGAACTATATTTCAAAGCTTTTTCCTTTTTATCTTCCAATATAATTTTGTAATCGTATAAACGATAAAGTAATAGTATATTCGAATCGATCTTGGAAAAAGCTTTTTGAAAAGCTTTGTATACCAAAGGAATTGAAGGTTCTTTTTCAACGGCAACAAAAGCATTGTTTAAATATAATTAAAATCTAGTATACTAGTAAACGTTTATAACAACTAGAAGCTAATCTTTTTGATTCTATTCTTGTTTACGTTTTTGTGTAATAATTTCGATATCGTTGAAAGTAATAGCGAAAAGCTTGTTATGCTTGTATCTTTTATACAAAAATTCGAATTGTATGAGCATAAAAGTATAAATATCGATAATATCGGACAAAAAGTAAAACAACAATTCGTAGAATTTTTGTAGTTTTGCAATATAAGTTTTTTTAAACAATTATTGAAAAGCTTTTTCAAATATTTGTTGTAGAAAAGAAAAAAAAGAAAAATCAAGTTTCTTTGTAAATATAAGATTGAAGGATTGTATTGTAAATATAGTGATAAACTTAAACTAAGCATTTCGTTGTTGCTAATAGATATTAAACTTATTATCTCTTCGATCAATATCTTATTGTACAAATCGATCGATTTTTTTTTATTTCAAATCGTTTTTCGAAAGCAACAAGTTTTGATTCAACAAGTATATAGATAATTGTTCTAAAAGCTATTCGAAGTATTGATTAAAATAATCAAGCTTCGCTTACAACTCTAAAAGCTATAATTTACCCAATATAATGCTATAAAAACCTAAATTTGTAATAAGAAATAGAACAAATAATTGCTTTTGATCATCGATTAAGAGATTAAGAAAAGTGTAATAAATAATAACGCAACCCTACATATCGTTATAACTTTTAACGCCAATAAAAGTTTCAAATAAATAATAACATAGTTTAAATAGTGGAAATAAGAGAATAAGGAATATAATATCAATAAAAATGTATCCGTTTGTTTTAAAGTTAAAAAAAGCATTTAATCTAAAAAAGTATCCGTTTTTGGAAAAGAAATAAGATAGGGTTATAGCTTAACCTTCCATTAGTTTGATCAAATCAAAGAATCGTATGTTTCTGATAGTACTCAAAAAAAAGTTTTTGTTTAAGCATTTGCTTTTAAACGAATGTTTTCTGTTTAATATATTAATTCAATGTTTTTAACGTGTATCTAGGAATCGAAGTGATCCTCAACATTATGGAAATTTTCAGCGAACTCGCCATCAATAGTAATAGCAAAGTTAATCGGGATATTCGTTTCCATTTTATAAAAGCTTATTTGCAACATTTAAAAACAAGCCTTAAAAGCGAAAAAGAAAGCAACGTTCCGGATAAAAACTTTGAGGGTTAAGCTTTTGAGAATTCCAATATATCTCGCTAGAGTATTATATAACGAGTAAAACAATTTAAACTAAACATATTGAATTGCATCAATGCTAGGATAATTAGCGCTTCGATTCGTTTGGAAAGGGTGAACCAACGTTATAATAGTGAATGGCCTTTTGACAAAAGCAAACTTTCAAAAAATGTAATATTTGTTTCTTTTTTATATAGAAACCTTATTCTTATCGATTTTGATTAATTTATTAGTTAGCTTTTCTATAGTAAAACAATTATCCTTGTAAAAAACTATAATTCAAATTAAATAATTAGAAATCTTGTTTTCAAAATCTTTGAATAACTAAATATCATTGATGATTTTGGTTTAAATTGCCAAGAATCTGAAGATTCTATACTATTCCAAGAAATGGCTATATCAAATAAAAAAACCGTTGAGTATCTTTCAATGGTTGTATTAAGTACGAGTACATTTAACCTTTATAGGATTGTTATAAATTGCGATCAACTAGCGTACTAGTTCCGCGCTAGTAAAACAAGGAACTTGCGTATACAATATATGAAAATGCTTTTGAACTTTCAACTTTGTTTGGTTTATAATATAGATATATTGGGCCATTTTTGAATCAAAAGTATTGGCATACAAATCGAAGCGTTCAAGAATAAGCATGCTTTACAAACTTGCTTGAAGTTTTACGTTATCGCTTAGCTTTTTGGTAAGATTAATTACTTTGGAATGATACGAACAAATGAAATAAAAGAAACATAAAGAGTTTGGGGAATTGTATTTGTGAATAAAGGATCGACCATTTTTAATGTAACGATTATTATTAGATTCAAAAAGCAAAAAACTAAAAGCAGGGTTATCAGGGTTATCGATTTATAATCTTTTTGAAATTCTTTTACAACTTTTGCGAAATTGATATTGTTCTTTTGCAATAAAGTATTAATTAGTTTCAATAAAAAAAAGAATCGTTCCGAGGAGGAAAGGGTTGGAAAAAGGAATAACAAAAGCAATGCTATATACGATTTTATTGTATAACTAATCAATTTCCATGGCTTGAGTAAAGAAAACTTTTTGTATAGCATGTTTACTTTCGCAATCTTGAGAATCGGGGATATACAAAGTAAAATTGCGAAAAATACTTTTTGGATTAAAAACAAATTATAAAAAAAGCATTGCTTTTTGTTTCGTTTTTTTACTTTTTCTTTGATTTTGATTTCGAATAATTATATTAGAGATAAGCTTAGGGGTAGAATAGGGAGTTGATAGTGCGGACGCAAAGCTCGCTAACGCAATATCCTGGCCAAAAGACGCGGTGACGTTAGTATTGGATTTGCTGAGAAAAGAATAGAATATATCGAAAGAAAAAAAAAAACAAAAGGATTTTCGAAAGTAATGGGGAGTATATCGTTGTTAAACTAAATTTAGTATTGATTTTCTTCTTATGAATAAACGATTTCGTTGTTTAAAAGCGTTTTTAAAAAGGTATTATCAAAGAAAGTATTCTTTTAAATAGCCATCAAATGATTAGAACGATTTGATATTTGAGTAATAAATAATATAACGCTTATATTATAAAAGAGCTGTTTAAAACAGAGTTAATAAAGTTCTTAGAATTTATTACTATTTAATTATATTACAAAGAAGAGATTGTTATATATATATGAACCGTATAAGTAGGATATATGCACGGCATATGCTCGCTAATCGAGCATGTGAGCCGTAACGTCGTATACGTGTACCGGAACGTCTACCATGTCAACCGGGCAGCGGAAGCGTGATATAATTGATCTTATCTTTTTTAATATATTTTTTATAAAAACGATAATGTATTGGGATATGGATTGCAAATTGAATTATTATATATAAATTATTATTATTCTAGGGCGAAGTATAATATCTAACAAATATATTGAATATAGGGTTATCGAAAACGGTTTATATATATTTATTAGTTTAATAAAAAGCGAAGTATATTGATTACTAAAAGTTGGAAATATCGCCATAGATATCGAATTGAAAACAATCGCAAAACAGCTTATTAATTTATTCCAATAATTAATATAAACCGTAAAACAACCGACAAACGATTAAGTACAATTAACACTTTAATAAATTAATAAAAGTATAACGGTATACGGTTTATATAAACGCTTTGATAAAACTTTCGAAAATAGAAAACAAATGTTTATTACAATACACAAAGCGAAAAAAGAGTATTGAAAAAGAGTAATCGATAATGTAACGGATGATATAGATTTATATAAGGTAGTAAACTGGTATAAAGCGGTTTTTTCCTTTAAAGTTCCGTTGTTTATAATCGATGATTAATTAATCAAAAGTACAAAAAAAAGCATAAGCTTTACTAAATAAAGTATTATATAAATACAATAGTATTAATGATTTAAAAGCGAATTCGATATTAGAAAGTTATATCTCTACTTTCCCTTAAAATATTATTATATTCCTTAAAAAGGTGGAATGAAATATTATCAAGGTTTTAAATATTTTGCTTAAAGCTAATAAGATTATAATTAAACTTTTGAAAGTTTGTTAAAATAACGTTAAAGAATATTTACGCGATCTTTTCGAATGTTGTTTCAAAAGAAGCTATTTCCTCAAAATCTAGCGATTAGCCGAAATAGTAATACTACTCAAAATCGACAAAAAAGATAAAAGCTTTGTACGCTTTTGGCATTCGATAGTTTTATTATTTTGTATAAACAAAAATTTGGAATAAACCATTACAAAACGAATAATATAAATGTTGTTAATATACGGTATATTAAGCCTTTAACATTGCGAGGTTTTGCTTAAATGATCAGTTATGGATTTAATTATAGTATTTATATATAACGTGGAATACACTTTTGTTAGAAAACAGGAAATTATACTGGTTACAATGAATGTTCAAAGCGTATTCAATGTATTACTACCCTAACGATTACTAAAAAGAATACAAAATCAAGGCTAGCCTATAGCTTTTTTAAAATTGGTTTGATCGTTTTTATAAGATCGCAAAGTAATGGTTAAGCTAAAAAACGCGTATATGAATGAATCGCAAATACAATGTAGCATTTTTCAAAGTTTGCCTCTATCTTCAATACTTTATATACTTTACTTGGCGGAACTTTTAAATTAGGATTAAGCTTTTCGCTTTGGGTATGCGAACGATATTACGCTTTATAAAGTGAGTAATATATTGAAAAAGAATATTATAACAATTACGTAAGATATACAAAAGATCGAAGTATAGAGATAAGCTAATAAAGTCGCTTTTGCGCTAGAAAAGTTGAAAATAATATATTTTATTTATAAACGTTATATACATGCTTCGAAAACTGTTATTTCCTTTATACTAACCATATAGTCTATAATAAACATATCGAACGATATAAAGTAATTGGTACTAAAATGGTTAGAAGTATAATTCGATTGCAAGCTTACGTTCAAAAAGTATATTGCGGAACAAATAAAAAAGGTACGGAAAATAGCATTATATATTAAACATTTTATCAACATGCAATACAGACCCTCTATAGTTTTTCTATAAAAAGCTACGATTATATGCGTTTTGTTTTCGTTATTATATAGAGCAAAGACATAGTACCCGAAACAAACGAGATTAAACACGAATAATAGCTATTTACAAAGTATTATAGTAAATATTCGTATAAGGTCATATATAACAAAAACGAATAAAATGATCAATATAACAACAAAGAGTGTATTACCAATCTAAAGGATTACACTTATAATAACTAATCTATACAATACAAGCCTTTCGCTTTGCAAAGTAGCTTTAGAACATATTTGTATTAATATAACTTTTTAACTTAAAAAGCTAAACATACGCCACTCGCTTATTATGCGTTTAATCGCATTAGGGTATTATACACAACGCGGTATAAGACTACAAATAGCGGATTGGCTATTTTCAAAAACACTTTGTTTAATTCTCTTTCTTTCGCATTATACTCTTAAGTATAAAACAAACCTTATAGAAAGGTGTTACGAGTAAACTGTTACGGTGTTATATCGCTGTGCGGACATATACCTAGTATATATACTTAAATTAGCCATACATTGATATGGCGCGTCATTTTGACATAATAGTTATAAGCCCGGTTAGCGCATTGGTATAATACTCGATTCGAGTTTATTTATCTTTTTAGGGATTTTTGAGGAATCCACTCCGGTATCTTTATTAGTGGATCAGTTGCATTAGCTTACGAATGAGATTCGATTCACTAGACCCTTTAAAGCTCTATACGTATAGATTACTTTCACTTTTCTAGCTAATTAACTACTTCGCTACGTTTTACTTTATAAGGCATTTCTATAGGGTAATTAAGATCCCTGCCTTGAGCGTCAGCAATCTTAAGGGTGTATCACGAGTAAACTGTTACGGTGTTATACCGCTGTGCGGACATATACCTAGTATATATACCCAAATTAGCCATACGTTGATATGGCGCGTCATTTTGGCATGACAATTATGAGCCCGGTTAGCGCACTGGTATAATACTCCATTTGAGTTTGCTCATTCCTTTGGATTTTTAATCAATCCCTTTTCGTGCTTCTTTACTAATGAATTAATTGCATTAGTTTACGAATGAGATTCGATTCACTAGATCCGCTTTGGAGTTCCATTCTTCACTTGGATATGTATCCATATCTTAGTTAATTAGCTAATTGCTACGTTTCTTCTTATAAAGCATTTCTATAGGGTAATTAAAATCCTTGCTTTGAGCGTCAGCAATCTTGAGGGTGTGTCACGAAATGAGCTGTTACGTGAATGGTCACGTGCATATACCTGGGTGCCTTTGTATAGTAGCTATATAAACCCAATTAGCCGTATCACCGATATGGCGCGTCATTTTGGTATAACAAAAGGATAGATAAGAAAACAATAACGAAAAGCTTTATTAATTAATGGAACATTTTACCCTCTAATGCAATTATTATCTTCTCTAATAAATCCAAATCGTACAATAACATAAGCAAGTATATAAATTACAGTTATATAATCTACCAAAAATAAAATTTTGTTACTATCAGCAAAAACGCAATTAATACATTTTTATACGTTTTCGATGTAAAAACAATAATAAACACTTTGAAAAAGCTATAAAAAGCGTTAACATTGCCAACTATTATAGATATATAAAAATGGCTTTATATCGATAACATTTCGATAATATAATGCAAATACACAAATGCTTCAAATATTTTGCAATAAACGTTTTTAGAAAGCTACAAACTTATCGATCAATATACGGTTAAAATATAATGATCCTTTAAATATTAAAGAATTATCAACAATAAAGTAACGGATAGATTAATAGATATAAACGCGAAAAACAATATAGTAAACCCAGAGCCCATTATGCAATCAATGATCAATAGGATAGATTCGATAATACAAAGTTTAATCCGTAATGCGATAAACAATTAATGAAGCAAAAACAAATTTACATTAGCGAGAGGATATTGCAAATAGCAATTAAATTATGCGTTTAAAAAGTTTATAAAGTTTAAACTTGCTAAATCAATATTATATAAACTACTAGCGTTGCGATTTAAACATAGCGATTTTGAAGTTTATTATAAACGTTTCAAATATAAAAACACAGAAACCCATTGCTTATACAGTAAAGCTAAAACCCTTAAGTATTTCGTCTTTTGCAAAATCTTTATTAGAAGGTTCCATTTATAACCGTTTAAACCTACCCACCTATTAACAATCGCTTAGAAAAAGTATAACTATATACAATAATTTTTCGCTTTTCTAAAAAAGTTTAAACGTTTTATTGCAATAATATAATACTTTATATTTTGTAATCAAAAACTTAGCGGCATTCTGAGTAATATTTAATATAACGCTTTATTCAATTCTTTCTTTACCCCTTTTTCCTCTTTTTTATCCTTTGCTTTACTTCGAAGCTTAATTTAAAATGCGATCTATAAAGCATAACATAATATTTTATACAACAATACAAAGATTGCAATCTAACGTAACAATTACTCTTTTAGCGTTCTTTATCAATACGATTATTATATAGCCCGATATTTATTCTCTTTAAATACAATAAGTAAAGATTAATTTTTTTAATACAGGACGTTTCTTTAAACAATGGAAAGAGGCTATTTAATAAAGCTAAAGTTGTAAAAGATCGTCGAAAAAAAGCGGTTTTAGTATTTTAACCTAGCGATATTGTACAATACGTATTTGAATGGTGAGTTTCTAGGTTTACGATCCATTAATGTATTATCCGTCTCTAGTACCTTTCGGGAGGTCAAGAGCCTAGCTAGCTTACATAGACGTTAAACATAATAAATAAATAAATAAATATTTATATCATTTTAAAATAATTAATTTTATTAATAAGTTAAACGATAGTATAAAACCTTAAATAAATTGATAAAGTATGTTTATTTTTGAACGCTTCGATTTGTATATTAATATTTTCGATTTAAAAACGGCTTAATATGTTTATATTATAGATCAAATAAAATTGAAAGTTTAAAAACATTTTTATACGTTGTATATATAAGTTCCTCGTTTTATTAATATAGAATTAATATATTAGTTGATCGCAATTTATAGCAATTTTGTAAAAGTTGAATGTATTTATATCTAATATAATTATTGGAAAATATTTAATGACTTTTTTATTCGATATAATTATTTCTTAAAATAGTATAAAACCTTTAGATTTTTAACAATCTAAACCAAAATTATCAACGATACTTAATTGTTTAAGAATCTTGAAAACAAGATTTCCGATTACTTAGTTCGAACTATAATTCTTTACAAAGATAATTGTTTTACTACGAAAAAGTTAACCGATAAGTTAATCAAAATCGATAAAAACAAGGTTTTTATATAAAAAAGAAATAAGTATTATACTTTTTAAAAGTTTGCTTTTGTTAAAAGGCTATTTATTACAATGTTAGTTTATTTTTTCTAAATAAATCGAAATATTAATTATTTTAGCATTAGTATAATTCAATATACTTAATCCAAATCGTTTTACTCTCTATGTAATACTTTAACAGGATATATTAAAACTTTTAAAAATCTAATCTTTAAAGTTTTCATTTGAAATATTGCTTTTTCTTTTGCTTTTAAAGCTTGTTTTTAAACGTTGTAAATAAGTTTTTACAAAATGAAAGCGAATATCTTTATTAACTTTGTTATTATTGTTAATAATAAATCCATTAAAGATTTCCACGATGCTAAAGATTATTTCGATTTTTAGATACATATTGAGAATATTAAATCAATATATTAAACGAAAAACATTTGTTTAAAAGTAAACGTTTAAACAAAGATTTCTTTTTAAATTCTATTAAAAATATACGATTCTTCGATTTGATTAAACTAATAGAAGGTTAAACTATAACTCTATTTTATATTCTTTCCAAAAATGAATATTTCTTCAAATTAAATGCTTTTTGTGATTTTGAAGTAAACGAATATGCTTTTATTAATATTATATTCCTTACTCTTTTATTTTTATTATTTAAATTACGTTATTATTTATTTAAAACTTTTATTAGCGTTAAAAATTATAACGATGCGCAAGGTTGCGTTATTACTCATTATACTTTCCTCAATTTTTTGATTAATAATCGAAAACAATCATTTGTTTCATTTCTTATTATAAACCTAGGTTTTTACAATATTATACTGAGTAAATTATAACTTTCAAAATCGTAAGCAAAGCTCGATTGCTTCAATCAACACTTCGAATAACCTTTAGAATAATTATCTATATATTCTTTAAATCAAAACCTATTGTTTTCGAAAAGTGATTTGAAACAAAAAAAGATTGATCAATTTGTATAACAAAACATTAATCGAAAAAATGATAAGTTTAATGTTTATTAACAACAACGAAACGCTTAACTCAAATTTATCATCGTATTTACAATACAACCCTTTAACCCTATATCTACAAAGAAACTCGATTTTTTTTTTTCTTCTTTTCAACAAATACTTAAAAAAGCTTTTTAATAATTGTTTAAGAAAACTTACATTATAAAGCTATAGAAACTTTACGAATTGCTATTTTATTTTTTATTTAATACTATCGATATCTATGTTTTTATACCTATATAATTCGAACTTTTATATAAAAAATATAAATATAATAAACTTTTCGCTGTTATTTTTAATAATATCGAAATTATTATATAAGAATATTGATAAAAAAAGAATTAAAAGGATTAACTTCTAATTATTATAAACGTTTATTAATATATTGAATTTTAATTATATTTAAACAATATTTTTACTACTATTAACAAAAAACCTTTAATTCCCTTAGTATACAAAGCCTTTCAAAAGGCTTTTTCTAAGGTTGATTTAAATGTATTATCATTTTACTATTCATACGATTACAAAATTATATTGGAAAATAAAAAGGAAAAAGCTTTGAGATATAGTTTGTTACGCTCTAACGTTACTCCGTTCCGGCTAACCGGGTGGCGCTTGGTTTGGCACGCTATACAAAGCGATTCGTGTATATAACTCTCTTACTTTGTAGTCTTTATTCTATAGTTTATAATTCTAAATGTTGATCTCAATAGCTTACAACCTTTGTTACATTATTATAAACTCTTCAAAATAAGAACTTGAATACTTATTAATATACGCTTACATTTATATATACTATATACGTTTCTAGTTTAAGCATTCGCTTTTGTATATATAGTACGCTTTTGCTTTTGCTTTTGTAATCCTCCCGCATTTGGATTAGCATTATCTGCTTTTTTATACACTTTTTTTTTTTTATTTTTTTCGATATAAAGGCTTTTTCTTTCGCTATCGCGGACTTTCAAATCGAGCTAGCACATCAACACAATCAACTTATCCGGCAATAAAATAAAATCGCTTTCCTTCGATCCCTTTCTCTTTCTCGAAATACTACTCGCTCAAAACTCTCTTTTTTTGATCTCGAAAAGTTTGATGGTAATACTTATAAGTACAATATATGGTTCTTTTCGATTAAAACAAAACTATAGATTGATAACGCGATTATAAGCAACTCAATAGCTCAATTTTACTACGTTTACTTCAACCTCGAATCTTTTGTTCAAATTATAATATTACTTTAACTTTCCTACAATTTCGATACTTCTTTTAATTATATTACAATTCTCGATCAACTTTTTTATATCTATAACAACTTAAACAAAATATAAAAAGCGAAAAATAGATTGTTTTCCTTTAAACAAAGCATCGATTTATTATATACTTATATTGCGAAATTCGAAAGAATTCTATACAAAGCTTACGATTAAATATAGCCCAATTCAAACAAAATCTTTACTTTTCGCAATAGCCTTAATACTATTATACGTAATCGATTATTTTAATAATTATTTTTTTTCTATATCTATACTAAATTCATTTAAATTATCCAGCAATTAGCTATACGAACTAGCTCCTCAACTCCCTTTTCCGGCAATTCCAGGTTTTCCGCTTTCTCAACATTTTATATACTACCTAAGCATTACTCAAACCATAAGCCAATAAATATCATGCGTATAAACATAATTAACGCTTTCGATAATATCGATCTACTTGGCCCCGTTTTAAACTCTAATACATCGCGTTTGGCAAACCTAATCCTTTGTATATACACATCGAAGTTTTCCTTAAAGAAGCGCGTATTGTTTCAAAAACAAAATAGATATATTAAATATAATTATGTCACGGGATATGGCTATCCCTGGTGTTATTCCTGTACTTCTAGCACATTTCTTACTTCTCTTTCTTATCTGTATTTGGGTATACTAGCCCCACCACAATAAAGGCTACATATCCTTTACCGAGGTAATATTTCTATCGAGGTACTATTATTGCTTTATATCACGTTTATATAGAGACTTTTAGCTATTAGAGTTTAAGGTCAAGTTAATCAAGCTTTTCTTTATCATATGAATCTAGTTCCCATTACTTATACTATTAAACTATATGTTTGTATTGTCTTTCGATTCTCATTATTGTAACTTATATTATATTATCGCATAATAGTTATGAGCTCGGTTAGCTCTTAATATTGCTAATATCTTTGTTATCGCTTTAGTTGATATTTTTACGATTTTTATATTTTTTTTACCTCTTCAATATTTTCAAATTCTACCACTAGTTTTTATCCAAACTTTACCATTTTCATTATGGCGTTTGTTCTTATCAAGTTTAATATCAACAATAATTGATTAGAATGATATATCGAATTACAAAGTTTTTATGCTTTGTATAACCTTTAGGGCACTTTCAATCTTGATATTAAGTTTTTATTTGATTATAAGTTTATCGATTGGTTAATTATCCCGGAACCTTTTTTTTCTACTTTTAAAACGGTGATTAATCAGTTGAATCGTGAATGTATTGCAAAATTTGTAAAGGATATCGCTAAATATGAATCTGCTATTGTAGGGTTTACTGTAAACGTTGTTATAGAAAGAGCTTTAGAATCGAAGGCTTTTTCTTTAATTCAATTTGAATACTCTGGTTATTTAATTCCGAAGGATGTTTTAGAGGAGTATACGATTTGGAAAGTTGATTATTGTAATCACAAAAAGGAATATAATTCGAAATATAAGAAATACTAGAATATATATATTTGGATAACTACAATAATTAATTTTATTTATTTAATGAATCTTTAGATAAACGCAAGGAATGGCCGTACATTTCGATAAATAATAGACTACTTCAAATCATATCTTTGCTTTATCAATAATCAAACTATTATAAGAGTTCAAAAGGATTACTTTGGTATATTTGCATTTATTATTGTTGTTCGAACTAGTAGTATTAAATGGGCTTAAAAGTAATGGATTGTTTATTAAAAAACAATAATTTATAATATCCTTAATGTTAAAGGATTATTAATTATCAAAAAGTTTTTTGTTATAATCAAAAAGTTCGATTTTTATTGGGTTAAGGGTATATAATGAAGAATTGTTATTATTTTTTTTTATATCAACAAAAAGTCTTTTATTTTTGAATAAGTTAAGCGAGATTTTCTTTTGTTAATGCAAAACGCTAAGAAAGTATTTTCCAAAAAAGTTTATATTATATCTTCAAGTTATTCGATTTCATTTAATCCTTTTTTATCCAATTCTTTTTTTTTCAATATCTTTTTTTCCAATAAAACCTTTTGTTCTAATAATAAGTTTTCCAATAACAATAATAAGTTCAAATGCTTTTGCCGCAAATATATTAATTCTTATAAACATCGATACATTATTGATGTATATTATTATTTGCAATAAGCTTTTACATTTAAAAGTAATATTTAATACAAAGTTATATTGGGTGATATTGAGATTTAAGATATCAAAGCACATCTAAAGGATCCAAAATAGAAGAATTTATACAAAGCATTAAAGAAAAAAAGTTGATTAAATGCTATTAATAGCTTTAGTACTATTAATAAAGAAAATAAATCAAAATTTCTTCCTTTCTCTACAACTATTATTAATATTGTATTAATAAAATTTAAAGATACTAATAGTATATACTTTTTCGTTTCATTAACTTTTTCTTATTATCTTTCCCAAAGTACTTTTTTTAACAACTATAATGCTTTGCATTTGGTTAATAACATTAAGTTTTTGAACAGGAGTGTATATCGATTAATAAATGTCGATAATTTTATTAAATCTATAATCATTTTCTTTTCTATTTTTGGTAAAGGCATTTGTATATTTAAGAATCTTCTATACAACGAGTTCGGTTTTAATACTAAGGATTTAGTATTTAATAATATAGCTTTTGTACTAGGCTTTTATATCAACTTTATTTCAAAATCTTTTATAAAGAAAAAGAGGGCGTAGTTTTGTAGTGGTAACGATATATTAAGGATTAAGCTTATAAAGAACAATTGTATATTGGCCAATTATATTTGAAAGTATAGGTTAGTTATTATTAAATACAAATCTGTTTTTTTTTTTTATTTTTTTAATCTTTCTTTTGTTTTTATAAGTTGCGTTGTGATGGTTTATTCAATTGTTTTTCGTCAAATCAATTAATTGTATCGATGTTTATATGATCAACCTATTCCAAGAGAGGATTCTAGCGAGTTTTGGTATGAGAGAGCAGGATATTTAAACAAAGAAGCTTTAAAGTATTTAATCCGTATAACTAAAGAAATTAGAATTAAAGGAATTGTTAGGGTCGATTGCGTTGATTATATTACTATATATATAAAGCAAATCGTTTCATACAAATCTAATAATTCTTTTTCTTTAAAACCTTTCTACAAAATCCAATGGGATTTCTTTGATTTTTTTTATAGGTATATTAGCGCTTTTTAGTTACTAATTATTAAGGATATGTTTAATAGCAAAATATTCTCTTTTATTTTAAACCAAAAGATATATATCGAAGTTTTCGAGATGCTACAGAATTTTATAGCATAAATTCATCGCAAATATGGATTTAATATTATCGTTATAAAACAAAACAACGATATATTGGTTATTAGTATTAAAAATATCACCATTTTCGAGAATTGGATTATTAGAGAAAGCTTTGAACTTGAACTTTCATCTTTTTATATATACGAACTTAACGATAGCGCTGAATGCGCAGGTTAAGAAATTATAACAAAACAAATCAAAATGAAAACCTCTTTAAAATTACCCAATAAGATATGGATGAAGGCAGTATAAACCGCTATTTACTTTTACAATATAAGTCTTTTGAAAAGTAAAGGCTTTAAATATTTAAACGAAGTTTTTAATTCTTGGTTTCGTTAATATTTTCAACGATACGATTCTAACTTTGCTAGATTTGTTATAGATAATCTAAAACTTGATTAAAGCGGTATATATCGCTACAACTATTGTATATATTTATTGGATAAAGATAAAAAAACAAGTATAAAAAATAAATAGTACAAAACTAATCCGAAAGTTTACATTAAGTATTTGGTTGAGTATATGCTTAGGATGCATATCTACAGGATCTGGATTCCGAAGCTTAATAAGGTTATTATCACTTAGAACATCACTTTTAACGAACGTTATATTTATGGAATAAACAAAATTTATAGTACTATTAATATTATATTCGATTTCGATTTTAAGAATCTTGTTAAAAAGCTTAATATTTTTAAAGAAACGGATACTAATAAAGCTATATTCAACTATAAATTAAATAATTCAATTTTAGTTACAAATAAAGAGAATAAAGATATTTTCAAAGCTATATATACCTTAAAAACTTTTACCGGGATATTAATTTTGGGGGTGGATTTAAAGGGTATTAAAACGTTGATATCTTTCGAGCTGGTTTTTTTACCTAGTAATAAGGATTATAGCAATCTAAAGGAATCTCTTCTATCGACTTTACAAACTTTGGAATCTATAAAGAAAGTAGAACCTAATATTGAGATACAATCAGACCGTTTAATACCAGCAATTAAGGATGTATTAAATAGTGATTAAATTAATCCCATTAATCGCGGATCCCCATGCTTTCCCGTTGTACCCTTGATTACCCAAAGCAATGGAATGAACTACAAAATCATTGGAGCATTAGATCAAATTCATAATTCCTAAAACAAAGATTTAATAATCGCTAGTAAAGCATTTAATATTCCAAATCAAATGAAAGATAAAGCAGAATCTCAATATAAATCGCTTTTTATTGAATCAATAGAAGTCTTTACGCTTTATGAAATCGAAGAACCAATTATACTTTTTCAATCTCCACCAAAAACACATACGATAAAGGAATATCAAGATCAATATACTCCAGTTTTTAATCTTTATTATCCCTTTAAACAAGCTCGAACAATTCAAATAGAAATACTTAAAACTAATCTTAATCCAAACGAGTTCTAATTATTTTCTAACTACCAATTTGATCGTTTTAATTAATCTATTGGTCGATTATATCCTATACAATGCTCTCAACGTTTACGTTAATGGAATACCGGAAATAGATTAATTAATATATTTATTAGAATTGTTATTATACAATCTTTAAGGTCAATTTAAGATAATAATCTTTTAAACGAATTTCATGATATCTTTTAACTAGATTAAAATGATCTAGATAATTCGAAGGAAAAAAATAAGTTTATTATATTTCACAATATTGTTGCTTTTGCAATTAGTTTCAAACTAACTCTTTCTTTGCTTTCAAAGCTTTCAAATATTCTCTCAAAAATGTTTAAATCTATTGTATTACCATTTTCTCGCTTTTATAATTAACTAAATAAATATGTTTTTGGACTTTGGTTTAAAAAGGATTGTAATAAAAAGATTAAAAACCTTAAGAATAAACAAACTTGAAGGGAAATCAAAGTAAGGTTGAATAATATTTGTTCGATTTCTTTTTAATAGATCTTCGATTATAAAAACGATTCTAAAAGATATATAAATCGATGCTATTTATATTTAATAGTTCGAGGAGATTTTTAAAACAAAAGCATAATCGAATCTATTTATACTGCAACTTTCGCCACTAAATCGTTCTATATTATAATAGTTATAATTATTAAATACGATTTGGAAATCAAACAATTTAACGTTATTAACGTTTTCGTTAATGCTATAAGAAACCCTAATAATGTTCCTATAATATATTTATTTCCGGATGAATATAAAGTACCTGGCAAATATATTATTATTAATCGAGTTTTATATAATCTCCGGGATTTATTTGTTTTATGGTATAAAGAATTTATTATTACCCTTATATCTTTTGGTATAATACAATGCAAAAAGAAGCCATGTATTTATATGATTTAAAACAAATATATTTTAATATTTTTCTTTATAAACAATATTCAAGTTATTTACTATAAAAAACATATCAAAACAACCAACAAAATTATTGAAGAAATCAAAAAGAAATATGAACTATACGATTTGAATAATACTTTATGGTTTTTGGAAATTCGAATTATAAGAAATCGAAAGCTATACAAGTTTTAACTAGCTTATAATATTTATATATCCAAAATAGTTAAGAAATTCGGTTTTGTTAATAGCAGCGCCGCTACCCCTTTATTTATTATAATATTTATTAAATATAAAGGAATCGCAGTTTTTTTATTTATAAAGATTTATCAAAAAAAGATTGGCTTTATATTTTATACAATTATTATTATTCGATTAAACATTACTTTTACAACCTCTTAATTAAGTTATTATTTAATTAATCTGTTGAAGAAATATATAAAAGCTGTAAATCATTATTTATAATACTTATAGAATATAAAATATTTAAACTATAAATACAATGGAGATCCATTACCTCAACTTTTATCCTACTCCGATACTTTTTTTATAGATGATCTTGATTTTAAGCGGTCTTTACAAGGATATATTATGTTTTTATTTGAAGGCTCTATTATTTAAAAGATTTCTCGTTAAACTATTATTACTACATCTACTACGAAAGCAAAGCTTTTAGATGTTGAACGCATTATTAAAAAGATTATAATTATTTTTAAACTTTTAAAAAAGATTAATTTAATAGTACGAAAACCTATTATAATTTATTATAATAATACTCAAGTTATTTATCTTGTTGTTAAAGAAAACAAACGTATTATTACAAAATTGCATTACATTAATATTCAAAATATATAGCTTTGTTAAGAATATACAAATCGAAGGTTTTTAATATTCTATTTAACGATTAAAGATATACTTGTAAATAAATTAATAAAGAATTTGAATTGTTAACCATTCGAAAGGTTTATATCGTTGATTAATTTATAAGATATTAAATCATACATTACAGAAATCGATTAAATCTTATATTTCAATATTATATATCCTATAACAACACTTTTTTCTACCGTTTGTTACTTCTTTTGATCTTTCGCTTAATAGCAATGGCCCAAGCCAAATTCTATATCTTTTGATTATTATTATTACTATTATTATTTTCGAAAACAAGGTTTATAAAAACATTTACAAAGCGGCCCGCTACAACAAGATTTGTATCGCTTATACCCCTTAAACCTTTTGAGCATGACTCTTCTCCCTTCTTCTTTCTTTTTATAATTATTTTTTCTTTTTTTTTCTATTCCTTTTCCAACCCCTTCTCCTTCTCCAACTCTTTCTTATAATAGAACAATATTATCCTTAACATCGTTCTAAACAATTTGAGCTTTTATATTTCATTTATTATTATTTTTATATTTTCAATATAAAGGATGGAATTATTTACCAATTTTATCTTTCCCTTAACCTTAGTTTTAAAGAAGTTAATCGCTATCGCGTAAAGGTGATTAGGAAGTTTAGTATAAGAGTGATTATGGCATTCATAATACTTTACATCAGCTGAATTAACATTGCGATAGTATACGCCATTGCTTTGCCTTACAATTAACGATCTTATATATTGAACGTAAAACACAATATTCCTTTTTCTTTTTATCCTAGACTTTCTACGCTTAAGCGCCTTTCTTTTTCCTTTTCTTTTCCCTTTTCCCTTCCCCTTTACCTCTACAATTACCTCCATCTTCCTTTTCTTAGCATTACAAATACTAAGATCCGCAACCCTTTTCGCTTTATTTTCCACAAACTTTTTATTTTTATTAGAACTAATACTTTAAAGAGGGGGTAAACAACCCTAATAGTTATTACTAAAAGGATTTGTAAAATTGTTTAGATTTATTTTCTTTTTCTTTTTTACTTCAAATCTAACCGGATATTAAAATTATATTAGTATTATACCGGGCAATTAGCAGGTTTAGGAGTACTTATTTTACGTTTGTGCATATTGCGTTTTATAGAACCAATTGTAATTACTAACGAGGAAAAGGCCATTAATAATAATGCTCTAACAAAAGCGTTTAGGAAAGGAGTTCTAGAAAACGCTAAGTGAGGATTATATTGAAAGTAATAGTATATATAACCATTACCCTTATCGTCAATTAATGGCTTTTTTCGAATTAATGTTATTCTAGAAAGCAAAGAGCTTTTATCTTTTTCTTTTTTTGCTTTTTCTTCTTCTTTCTCTTCCTTTTTTTGGATACTAAGGGAAAAGGGAGATAGAACTATTACCGAGTAATTGATAAGAACAAACAATGAATCCATCCCATTTGTTAGCGTATCTTTCCCCTCCAAAATCGAATTAAAAAGTAGAGATATTTTATGAAGAGAATATCTATATAATTTAAAACTTTCTAGAAAAAAGATTAATCGATAAATAGAAGAAAAGTGTATATTGCGGAAGTTATCCATATAACTAAAGTAGAATAAATACTAAGAATACACTGCCAAATTGCATGGGAAAGCTATATTTGGTTATGTTAAAAAGGTTATACAATTTTAAGTTTAGAGCGCGGGCATTTATTGTTTTAAACCTACAATATACTATACTTTATAAACAACATCGTTTATTACTTAGGTAATAATTGTTATTGAAAAACGATCTAATTTGGTAGTTAAACGACGATTTCTTTACTCTTTTTGTTGTTAACGCTATTGAGCTGTTATTAATTGAGATTATGCGCGTTATTACTAATAACGCGTATACACAACAACAAATATCTATATCGTTAACTTATACAATGCGATTTTGTTGTTTATATATTTCTTTTGTTATATTATAGATCAACAATGTTATTATTGTTTTGAGGAATGTATCACAGGATATAGTTATCCTTAGTGTTATTCTTGTACTTTTAATACATTCCTTACTCCTCTTTCTTATCCGTATTTGAATATATTAACCCTATCACAGTAAAGACTACGTATCCTTTACCGAAATAATACTTTTATCGAAGCATTATTACTGCCTTATATCATGTTTATATAAAGACTTTTAGCTATTAAAGTTTGAGATCAAGTTAATTAAGCTTTTCTTTATCATATGAATCTAGTTCCCATTACCTACACTATTAAACCATACGTTTATATTGTCTCTCGATTCCTACTACCGTGACTTATATCATACTATCGCATGATAAATTATTGTAGTGGTAGAGTGTATATATTGTTTAATATGCTAGAAGTGACATATGTATTCTACTGAGTATATGAGGTGGAGACATCTAACTAGGTATAGCGCTACACATGATTACAACAGCCCCTTTATGGTCGAATTCGATCATCAGAATTACATAAAAAAAAAAGGCTTTTTAAAAGGTGTTTTTAAAGGCTTTTTGAAATGCCTTTTGACGTTAATGATCCTATATCTCTCAAACCTTCATATAAGCTCAAAACGCATTCTGATTAATCTATTCAAAACCCAAAAATCTATACAATTGAACACTTTGTAGAAACAACTATTTCTTCTACTACTTTCGATTTCCTAACATTATATCCTAAAGCCTTATTAACTTTCGCAACGACGATCTATTATCGTTACAATGTTTACGTTTCCTTTTAAAAGTTTAATACTCTATAGCTATACTATATCGCGATACAAAAGCTCCTTTAACGCTTTTCGAAATCAAAACCAAGCCCTTTGCTATAAATCAAAAATCCAGGGTAGATTAATTGTTTTGTTAAAATATTGGCTTTTTGTTTAAAGTCAAGAATCCATACCATTTGTAATCTCTTGTTTTCGATCATATCCTTTCGTATAAAATGCCATCGTATACTAATATATTTAGTTTTATTATAGAATTTGTTTTTTTGCATTTAATCAATATCGCTTTTATTATCGCAATACAAAGTAAATATAAATGGTTTTGAAGAGGTTCGTTCTTTTAAATCAACAATTAGCTTTTCGAGTTACGCAACTTTTTTTGTATTTTTATTTGCGATTATAATCTTAACTTTTATTATACAAAGTATTGTAGATTTTTGCTTATTTGAGGACTATATTATTGCGCTTTCGTATCGAATAATAATCACTTTTTGTATCGATTTTCGATCCGCTTTTAAGCTTTATATAACATTTGTAAAAATATTATAAAAACGTAGCAAATGTCGCAATCGATTCGAGTAAATTATATCAACATTGATTATACTATCGAGAAATTCTAAAAAGTGATTTGTAAGGATTAAATGCTTTTTTCCAGAAATATACATCACTTTTGCAAATTAATCAATTAGGAACGCGAGATCGCTTTTTGTTCTGTTTATCAAATAAATTCCTAATCCAACAATTTGTAAATATAAAGTTTTATCGCTTTTGTTGAATAGCTTTACTATTGTAGCTGGTTTTAATATAGTGTTAATAAAGAGAGAGAAATTCCGAAATATTGAATTATAGATTTTAAACCGTTTTAAAAGCTTTTTGATATACATTCTTTAATGTATTTTGAGAAATCTTTGAACTTTGTTCCGCTCGATTTGGATTTTTAAAAAGATTTGTATCAATTCAAAATCTTTACACTTTCATCTTCGATTTATAATCTTTTTGATTATATTAACCGCAGATTATAATCCCAATATTAGCAAATCGTTTACGTAAAATAGAATGTATACTTTTCTTTCAATAAACAAATTGGGATTTGTTGATGAAGCTTATAAATCTATACTTTTAAAAAACAATTTAATTATTTATTACTATACTTTCGAAACTTGTTTTAATTTGTAAAGTGATTTTTTGAATTTGAGATAGTTATTAGTAAAGTTCAAAGCAAATACCTTTTCAAAGAATCGTGGAATCTTCATTAAGATTTCAACATCGATTAATTCCTTATTCAAGAACGCTGTATCAATGTTCATATTATCGATTTCTAGATTCTCTTTCGTTGCTTTAGCAAAAAAGGTTCGCAATATAAAGTATTTTGCAACTTTTGCGAATGTTTTTATAAAATCGATTCTATACTTTTGCAAAAATCCTTTAATTACTAATTTGGTTTTTTTTTTTTTTAGCTTACCATTTTGATTAAGCTTATTCTGTAAAACCTATTTAGATTTCAAAAATCTTTTCCTTTTCGAAAGGGATTCATTAATCATTTCAAAGATGTTATTGTTTTTCAAGCTAATTAACTCTATTTTGATTGCTTTTATTCATACCTCAAAATTCGAATTTAAAGCATCCTTCAGATCGATAACTTCAATATTAGCATTTGTATACAAATATACTACTTCAAAATCCTCTATAAAATGTTATACTTTCCTTTTTACAACTTCTTTGGTTTTAACTCGAGCTTGCAAGCCGCGAGCTATAGCTACTATAGAAGAAGCCTTTTCTGAGCAAGGATTCTATATAGAATTATCTTTATTTAAATCCATAAAAAAACCTAACTTTTTATCTTTATAGTTTAAGCCTATAAGGATTCTTAACTGTTTTGATTTAATGTTTAAACTTATAAAAGCTTCTAATCGTTTTGTATTAATACAAATCCTTTTCTAACTTCGTTGATCTTTTGTAGATTGATTTCCCATTTGATTCGCTTTCTCTTTCGATTTTATCGAAATCTCTTTATGATTTAATATATTTGAATCGTTTTTCAATAAGAATCTGTATTCATCAAAATCAATATTTGCCGTTTTTATCGTTTTCAGGGTAAAGAGATTAAAAAGCTTATAAATTTGGCTCCCTTCTATATCAACGAAAAGATATTCTTCTTTTAATACTTTTAATTTAAACTTTTTCGTAGTTTGCTTTAATTGTTAAAGATTACATGCAAATGCTATATATTCAAATACTTTTAGTTTTCGTAAATCTGGTTAACGATTGTTATAAGCTTTAAAAAGCGTTATAGCTTTCGAAAGCGTTTTAGCTTCTTTAAAAGGTAATGTTTTTGTAAAAAACCGATTCTTCAAATAAACAGCGTACAATATTGTAATTTCCCATTAAATCGAAAGCATTTTTGATTTTGTTAAAAGACTTTTTGATATAGTACTTATGTTCTATATTTTCTTTTTAGCGATATTATTTATAGTGTGCTTTCTTGAAGAAAAGAGTTCAAATTGTATACCTTTTTTCGAAATCTTTATTTGAAAGGCGGTTTCAAATTTGCTTTTGCTATTATCGGCATGTATTATAATGATTTTGTTATTAGATTTTGTTTCGATCAATTTGAACAAGTTCAAAAGTATTGGTACAATTGTAATCGCGGATTTATTAAAAGTATATTTGATTCATATGAGTTTTGTAGCGTTATCCACAATTATTATAAAGTATTTGTTGCTCGAAGGGAATATCTTTTGAATTTTAGAAAGATTATAATAAAAACAATATAAAATCGTAAGCGTTTTAACAATTGTATATTTGTTGAAATGCTTTTTTATTCTTTTTGCTAGGCAGGGTAAATACGCCGATTTTCCTATCAACTTTCGTTTTCTTGATAATTTTAAGCCTATATACGCTTTTGAAAACTTCCAAAGTTGATTGTAATTGAAGTAACCAAATCGACGATGTGCTAGGTCGAATATAGACTTGTAAGGATTAATATCATTCATAGCAATAAGCTTTTCAAGTGTAAGGTTAACAAATTGTAGTATAAAATCTTGTACAATATAGTAGCCAAATGCTTTTTTTACTACAAATTTCAATTAATCGAACTTTCAATAAAATATTGATTTTCCTTCGAAAATTATTTTGCATTCATTTTTGGTAAAAAGATTAATAGAAATCAATTATATTGTTTCAAATTTCTTTATATACTATATATCGGGAAATTTGAATTTGCTAATTTGTACATTTCCATATACAATATTTAAAGCAAATAATCCATTTGCAATTTGAACTTTTTGTAATATAGATTATTTTGTGATATTATTTAGAGTTTTGAATTGACCAATGAAGTAATGAGAAGCTTCTAAATCGAGTATTTACTTTGAATCGTTACTATTTGCTTGAAAAGAAATATCAAAATAATGAGAAGAAATATAATTGTTATTTAATACTACGTTTGCTTTTACCTTTTTAAAACTAGAATCTTCGCTATTTGCGGAAGCTTTATAAGCACGTTTTTTATCCTTTTTGAATATATAACATTTCTTTTTGAGATATCCGTATTTCTTACAATAATAGCATTAAACCTTTCCGACTTAAAATGATTCATTTCGATCGTATGATCCTTTTGATTTTCCTTTACGATCACTTCTACAACTACTTTTTCCATCGCGATTGTTCCATTTTCCTTTATTTGAGGGTTTTATAATAAATGCAACAATTTTAGCTGATCTCTTGATTATTTGAAAAAGCGTTACAACTTTTTCCAATATTTTCTTAAGTATATTAATATAAATAAAAGTTATTGCCCATACATTATACGTTAATATATATACCAAAAACGTATCCTTTATCATTTTGTTTGTTATTAGCTTTTTTGCACTAGCGAATACTTATTGATATAATCTTAATCTTGTAAAAAAAGTCTGAATAGTTTCGTTTTTGTAATTAAACTTTTTCTTCAAAAACGATCTTATTATATTTACTATATAAATGATGTTAAAAGTTCGATCGTAAACCAACAACTTTTTCCAAACATTAACAGGATCTATATTAATATAGCCCTTTTTTACTATACTGCGATAGAAAAATATAAGTTTTAAAGTTATAATAATTATGGTAATACTTCTTCTCTTTATAAAAGAAATTAATACCTTTTCAAATTCTATCTTCAAAACAATTATCTTTTGCAATATCATATCCACAATCCTTTGATAACCTTTTGTAACAAGTCCATTCGTTATAAGCTTCTTTAAAAGTTCAAAAACAAGTTGTTTTTTTTTGTCAAATGCAATATTGTAGCAATTCGCGTTTGCGAACGCTATTAAGCAAAAGTTGTAATAATCCGTATAATTGTTTTTTGTAAAGATAATGATAGAACCTCATTTAGTTGTAACTACGTTTGATATGATGATATTGAGAAGGTGTTGATAAAAAATGAGGTTTTTGATGAAAATTTCGATGATGAAAATGATGAAAATGATGAAAATGTGATTTTTCCGGCGGAAATGAGTGGAAAAGCGATCGTTTTCTTCGGAAAAGACGTATATTATTATCACGGAGGATAGCTACGAATATATGAGAGGATATCTGAAAAGGATAAAGGTATAGGTATAAAACAGTGATTGTATTGTTGTTTGTTCTTCTAAATACAAGATCCATCCATTCCTTATATATTACATATAAGTGATTATATGTGATAACACGTAATCATTATATAGCTTGGTAATCATAAGGATCTACAATACTTTGATTTATGATATCGATATAGATCATCGTATTCTCGTATATAAAGTTTAGATCCTTGTAAAACAATACGTTATATTGCTTTTAGCTTTGTAAATCAACAAGCGATTAGTATTTTTATACATTTATTAAAGTAAAGGCTAAAAGCTTTCAATGATCCTAATCTCGGCAATCTCAAAGAGATTAATAAACTTATACTCTTATTATTGGAAGATCTTTAAGATCGTTGTATTCGGTAAACATATACTTCGATAAAGTATGTATTTCAACAAGTATATACGTACTACGCATTTAGTGTAATACACCCCTCAAATTATATATATAGTATATAATTTGATTACAACATAAACAAAATGAGTGAATCTACAATTATACATTATATAATATTTTGAAATAAATAAACAAACGGAAAATAAACTAATAATATATATACAATTTCTTTTACAAGTAATTGAATAAATGTAATTCCATATAATTCCATGGATATTTGAATCGTTGATCCTATATACAGCGATAATTATAATTAAAGGGATTCATTGTATATTTATTAAATTTGATTGTTTTGTAGTATATTGTTGTTTTGTTGTAATTCCCATTGCGTGGGTATTTAATTGTAACTTTAATCCTTTAATCCTTCGATTTTTTAAGAACAAACATTAGCAACATTAATAATAATAACAATTACACCAATAACAACATCATTAATAATAATACTATTAATAACACCATCATTAATATGCTTCGCTATAGCTGCAATTCTCGGATCGGAAACCTTTTTTGTACTCGGAAAGCTTTAATTGTTTTCCATCATTGCATTGCTTTTTTTTTTTTTTCTTTTTCTTCTATTTCTGTTACTCTTTTTCTTTTTGTTTTTCTTTTTTCTCCCGCTTTTTTTTTTTTTTTTAATCCTTTTAAATTATCCCCAGGTTTTCCTTTTCGTATTCCTGTTCTTTTTTCTCATTGTCTTTATTATCGCTTTTTGTTTTTTTGTTCCCTTTCTCTTTATTCCTTTGATTCCCTTCTTTTCCATCCCTTCCAAACCGGTTTTTTTAGCGAAAATAACAAGGATAAAGATAAGGATCAAAATGAAAATAAAGATAAAGATTCTTTGCTCCATCGTAAAGTAAATATTATAATCATTTTAGCAATACATTATTCACATTTCATAGAATTCTAATGGGGACTTTGGTTTTAACCCTTTAGAGGTTGAATATAATAATGAATTAGGTAATAAAAGGTCTAAAATAATATTTTCCATTTTTATTATTTTTTTTATAGCGGCTTTTTGTACCCCCGCCAAAAAGATTCGATTTAAAAGGCTAAAGAATCCTTATCCGTATATATAATATATGAAATCGCTAATTGTTAAGCAAGGAGATAGGATTTGCTATAAAAACGCAGATTTCTAAAAAGCTTAATATTATTAATGTTTTATGCATATATATCGACCTTTGCTAACACATTTGTATACAATGGCGAATGATTTTTTGGCTATGAAAACTAATAACAATAGAAAAATATAATACTCCCTTTTCGCTTTATATTATAATCGTTAACTATATGATTATAAGAAATGAAACATTTTTGAGCTGCTTTTTGGAATATCTTGAAATACATCGATTTTTAAATGGTTTCGGAGTTGATGCAGGGTAGGATTGCGTTAGAAACAGATTTCTTTGAAAACGGGTATACTTCAAAGGATTATTTCGCAGCGGCAAAGATAAAGAGGAAAAGGAAGGAGAGGAAGATGAATAATGGTGGTGGTGAAAAGGTTGCTCGTAAGTGAGCTTCCTTTGGGGTAGGGGTAGAGAGTGGGGTATGGGGGGAGTACTGTAATATTAATTTTTGCTGGTCACGCTGGTCGTGATCTGAATACCACATGATTCCCGATCATTCGATAACCTCTGTGATTCGATCCTTAGCATTTTGCATATTGATTAATTTAACAAAGTATTCAAACTTTTGCTTAATAAGATTTTTAATAAACCCATTTGTTGATATATCGGCAATTAGTAAATACATGATCAAAAATCGCTTATTAGCGTATTTTTAATGAAACTACATATTCTAAATATCCATATACTTAAATTTAGTAAAGATTCTTTTGTTTTTATTAACTATTAATCGGATTGTTTAAATATTATTGCAAAAGATATTAACAAACTCCTTTATCAATACTTTAATTTCCTTTAAAAGCTTTAATATTGCTATTACTTTTTTAATTGATCTTTTTATACTTAAAAGTTTTGCCTCTATAATCGAGATAATAATTATATTTTGTTTTATAGCTTTTCATATAATAGTATTATTATATAATATAATTATATAACCTTAAAAAGATCTTTAAATAACCACATTATTTGCAAAGAAAGCATTTAAAAAGGTTATCATTTAAGATATATAATTATTTCTATAGCAAATAAAAAAGTATCAAGATTTATATAAATATACAATACAATGATTTGTTGCTATAAAGTGATCTTTTGAAAAGTTAATACTATATTCGCTTAGTTTAAAGGAAAAAAACGCTAAATCGATTTTAATTGTTATAGCCGAATATAAGATTAATTCAATTTTTTCTTAATATTTCTTTACTTTAGAGAAAGAAGCTATATTCTTATTCTTTTCAAATACTATGATTGAAAATGATATAGTTGTTTTTCCCTTTGTAAAATCAAATTTGTAAGCGATTTTGTCGATATAAGTGTTATGTGTTAACTACAATTTCTTAAATTGTCGATTTCTAATAATTCGAATCCCTAAAAACTATTAAATATCGCCGAGATCTTTAAGCTTATATTTAGCTTTAATTTCATTAATTATTTAATTCTTTTAATGTTTATACTTTTTGTAATAAATCACTTAAATATCGTTAACAAAGAATAAAATAAATATATAGAAATTAAGAGATATAAAGATATAAAGCTTTTTTTTGCACTTTATCATTTTTAAACTAATGAGTATACTTGTAAACTCTTTATACCAAAATGCAAAAGAGTTTTTCAAGTTATACAACGTACAATTAAAAGTTATAGATTTACCAGATACTTTATACCCATCTAGTATATAGCATATAACTGGATTTCTAATGGAATTTCGAGATGCATTAACAAAAGCATTTATAATATTGTATTGCTTTGTCTTAAAATCATTTTTCGCTATCATTGCCATTATTATACGAAAAAACCGCGTAATAAACGTAACTGTATAAATCGATTTGATTGTCGCTATATCTTGAAGATCTCTTTTAACTACTAGTTGTAATCTGTAGCGATCGATATAGCCGCTTTGATTCAGATGGTTGTTGGAATCCTGGTCCTTGAGTAGCGAAGAATTCCTTTAGCAATGGATTACGATCCATCCGATCGATATGATCAACGAAAAAACTATTGTATTATTCTAGAGTAATAATATAGCATCCTTTTTTGTCTTTAATATTTAAAATAATTAATTGTTATTTTAACCAATTTAGCATTAATTTATTTAATGCTTTTAAGAATTATTTATATCCATGGATTTCTTTAATCTTTAAAAAATTGTAAACCAATATTTTAATATAGAATAATTTCCATTCCTTATATTATTTAATCAAATCAATTTGTTTATTGTATATACTATTCAAATAATCTATATATTTGGTTTAAATGATCTTTAAAATTGTTAAATTAATAAAAGCAATCTTGATATATAAATAAACAATAATTTGTTTTAAAGTACAATTTTGTATAATATTTTGAAAGATTTTTAAAGTGTAGAATAAATCGATTGTTAATATAATTTAATCGAATATATAGTAAAAGTTATTATGATTTTGATTGTATTTATTTTTTTAAGTTTTATAAATCTTCTTTATAAATAAAAAAATCTTTAAAAGATCCTTTAATGTAGTAGAAACAAAATCCGCCGGGAGCTTAGGTTTAAGCATTCCATTCATTTCGATATTAATAATGTATCGATTGTAGGCTTTAAGGTTTATAGCATATTGATTATGGCGTTTACGATTCTTTTTAAAAATTATAATGTTTATGGAAAGGGTTTGGGGTAGATTAGTATTCAATTAATTATAGAATTAGTAATTAGGAAAATCAAGAGTATCCGGATCAATATTGTTCCAAATGTGTCTAAAGCAATTAATATTCTTAAATAATAAATATTAAAGGGATTAATTCGTTTAGTTATTAAAAGTAATATTTGATATAATGAAGAAAATAATTATAAAGAATAAAAAGAGTGTAATAAAAAATGATTAGGAATTAAGAGGAAAAAAGAAATTATATAATATCGATATTCGAATTGTAATTGTTATAGAGATTTCGAGTATAAACCAAGCTTATAACTATTATGAAGGATAACTACAAATATATAAAAAGATATTTGAAAAAAATAAAAATATAAATATAAAACAATGATTATATTGTTATCTGTTTTTTTAAATATAAGATTGTTACGCTAAGAGCATGAGGCACGTGATAATCATGTGTTTGTAGAACACTGTGATCCCACGTAGGCCTCGGATATTCCGGGAGTAGGCGTATAGGCACCCTACCCACTTTTCGATCAACCGGAGCTAGAAAGCTCCGAAGCGCTATAAGCTTAGTATACTACTAATTGAGCAAGTTTTCCAAGGTTAATATAAACGCTTTATGCGTTATCATATTAATGTAGTATTAAATCTTCTTAATTAGTATACTAGTCTTTTTTAGGATCATCTAAATCTATAACTATCAGTATACTATGATATTAGAGATCATTATATTGTAGATCTATAATATTATAAATCATAATATTGTAGATCTTTAAGATCTCAGAGTTAGATGATAATTATATGGAATTATATGAATATAGGTATATTAGGAATGGATGGATTTTGTATTATAGGAGATAGATAACAATACAATCATTGTTTTATATCTATATTTTTATTCTTTATCGATATTATTTTATTATATATTCGTAGCTATTCTTTGTGATAGTTATAAGCCCGGTTTATACTCGAAATCTTTGCAACAACTACAATTCGAATATTGATATTATACAACTTTTTTTTTCCTTTTAATCCTTAATCATTTTTTACTATACTCTTTTTATTCTCTATAATCATCTTTTTTATTATATCAAATATTATTTTCAATAACCGAGCGGATTGATCCTTTTGGTATTTATTATTTAAGAACGTTAATTGCTTTAGGTATATCTAGAACAGTATCAATCCGGATACCCCAAACTCTTCCAATTACCAATTCTGTGATTGGTTGAGCGTTAATCCACTTCAAACCCTTTTTATAAACATTATGATTTTTGAAAAGAATTGTAAACGCTATAATCAATATGCCATGGACTTTGAAGTTTACAATCGATACGTTACTAACGTTGAAATAGATGGAATATTTAAATCTAAACTTTTTGCGAATTCTGTTCCTACTATATTGGAGGATCTCTTAAAGACCTTTTTATTTATGGAAAAAATCTATAGGATTTAGAAAAGTGAATACAACCAAAATTATAATAACTTTCGCTATATATTCAACTGGATTATATCTATAATCGATTTATTCTACACTTTAGAAATCTTTTAGAATGTTATGCAAGATTGTACTTTGAAACAGATTATTGTTTATTTACGTATAAAGATTGTTTTTATTGATTCAATAATCCTAAGGATTATTCAAACCAAGTATATTGATTATTTGAATAGTGTATGCAATAAACGAATCGATTTGGTTAAATGGTGTAAAAAGTGGAAATCACTTTATGCCAGAGCATCGGCTTACGATTTTCTGAAAATCAAAGGAATCTGTGGATATGAACAATTCCTGGAAGTATTCAACAAACTAGCTCCAAATTGGTTGGAGCAGCAATTAATTACTTTGAACATTGAAGATAAGAAAGGATGCCATACTATTATTCTAGAACAATACAATAGTCTTTTCGCTAATTATATCGATCGGATGGGTCGTAATCCATTGCCAAAAGGATCCTTCGCTATTCAAGGATTAGAATTCCAACAATTATCTGGATCAAAGCAACAATCGAAGAGCAACAACGCTACTTAGTATTGTCCTTATAAAGAAAATTAATCGGTTAATCTAAACCATCGTTTTAAACCAGAAGAGTGTCGAATTATTAAATTAGCTTTTACCGGTAAATGCGTTGAATAATTTATTCGAATTATTAATGAAAAGCAAACTAAAAAGATCAATGAACATATCAAAGAGAAAAGATTTAACAATCTTCGAAGCATTCTATCTAAGAAGGATTGGATTACTAATGCTTAAACCAATCAACCTTATGAATCTTTACAAAGAAAGGATCTCCATAACATTGTTTTTTGCATTATCGACCTGAACGAGTGTACTGGCGTTTTTGCTATATTTATAATTATTTCTATGTATATACTAGCAAACTGTACTTTATTGGATAATTGTAGTGTTATGTATATTATCAACGATGTTAGTCTTTTGGTAAGCGGAAAGTATGTTCCTAGCGATATTTTGAACTACATCGAAACAGGATTATCAAACTTATCAATAGTTGATCGTGGCAAAAAAGTAATCAAAGGAATTTTGCTAGATGGTGTGGATTTTATATTGATTAATGTTGCGCTTGTTCCTGGTTTTTATATTAATCTCGTATCCGAAACTCTTTTTTGTAACAAAGATGTTTAGTTTGATAAATTTAATACTATTGTTAAGATCGGCAATCGAGTTAATAGTATTATTATTGCTCAATGTATTAAAAAGTATAATCTTATCTTTTTAGAATATAACATTTGTTTCAACTATTTTGATAAATCTAATCTTTCTATGAGCATAAGTATTATAATGCCTATCGAAAACCAAAAGATTAATAAACATTTTCTTCGAATACGCGAAACAATAAAACCTTGTTTGAAATCAAACGAATTATAGTATAAAAAATCAAGGCATTTTGGCAAAGAAGTATTGGAATATTTAGTTAGGATGATTAGAGGAGTATGGATCAAGGGAATCATTTGGGTGAAATGTATCGATTGTTTATGTATATACGTTAAACAAATTGTTTTATATTCATTTAGTAATTATTAATCATTTAAACTTTTTTATAAGGTTCAATAGGATTTGTTCGATTTTCTCTGTATTTATAACGAAGTGTTATAATTGCTAATAATCAAGGATATATACAATGGAAAAATCTTTACCTTTGCGTTGATCTAGAAGATGTATAACAAGGTTTTTGAAGTTTTAAAAAACTTTGTTGCATGGGTTTATTGTAAATATAATCTTTATATTGTAATGATCAAGCAAGATAATGATATGTTTGTAATAGAGATCAAAGGTAATATTGCGTTCAAAAGATAAATCTTCGAAAAAGGTATAGAACTTAAACTCTCCTTTTTCTTTACATATAAACCTAACGAAGAAGCGGAACGCGTAGGATAAGAAATCATTACTAAACAGATTAAAATGCGTATTTTAATTGGATTATTGGATAAGATATAGATAAAAACCATTTTTGTCGTTATATATCTATATAATATTAATCTATTGAAAACAAAGGGTTGAAAGTGCCCTAATGAAATAATTAATTCCTGGTTTAAACAATACTATAGATGGTATTTATTATCGTTGTTACGAAAGATTATTAACGATCTACGTTTCGATTAAAGTACGATATATAAGTATAGTTATTACGCATATCCTTTGAATAAAGAAAGAGAAGTTGGAATTAAAATAAAATAGTATAAAACTAATCCGCAAATATATATTGAATATTTGGTTAAATATATTCTTGTTATAGCAATCTTTCGTATTTAAATCTTTATACTTAATAAAATTATTATTATACGAAATGTTAAATTCGATAAAAGATTTATTTATAAAAACGATCTTCGTAGTAAGATTATTAATGCTATACTAGTTCAAATGATTAAGGATTTAATTATCGAATTGAATATTCAATAAATGAAATCGTTGAATGGTACCATTTTAAAGAACGTGGATAATGAACTTATTGGAGGATTTGTACAAAGAGAATTCGAGATCGCGTATACTTTTGATTTGAATTATAAACATTCTAAATCTTCGATTTTGGGGGTAAATAAAAATCAAAAAGGTTAAGAGAATCTGGTGATAGAATCTTTGCCATTTACTTCAATTTATGATAATGAGCATAGCATTTCGTTAAATCCCGATATAGTTATAAAAGTCAACGAGTTAACGCCGGTTCTTAATAAACCAAGATTCCCGTTAATTGTATTTACAACGGAGGATAAAAACTTGTTTGAGGTGATTAATTTACAGAAAGCTTATATGGATTTTGGTTATGAAGAATTAACGATTCCACCAAAATCATTAATATTAGCATTAGATAGTATTCTCGAGAACGGTAAATCGAATAATTATTCGATTTTTAATAACGAGAAGGGAGATACAGTATTGCTTTCTATAGAAAGGAATATGTTTAAAAGATCTCTTTCGCTATTTATGTCTAACAAAGCTATTAAACGGTTATATACTCTGCAGATAGAAATTTTTAAGCTTAACATTAATACTAAGGAGTACATTAAATTCGATACGTTTAACAATGTTGATATAATCCCTGATTATACAAGGCATTAAACAATAAACCATACCAAACGCTCAAATCGTTTGCGTTAGTGAGCGAATAATTATTATAAGATTAATATTTTCATTGGTATTGTAATTACTCAATTATACGGATTCAAAAATGAACTTTAACGATTAAATAAATTCTATAATACTTTTTGGTTTGATAAGCAAAAGAATAAACTAAATAAACAAAATGGTAAATTCATTACTATATATAACGTAGTAATTGCTGCAATAAAATATAAACCGACAATTACGTTTTTGATTTAACTTAAGGTTACAAATTTTCCACAAATACTAAAATCAACAGCACTATTATCACTAAGGTTTTTCCATAATCTTAGAATTTATATATTTGGATATTAGTTTAAAATGGATTGTAACTGCGAAATTAAAGTATTATAGAATTAAAGCATTTGGCGAGAAATTAATATAATATCGATTAAATCAAAGTTTATTCCATTTTAATAGATATTTATTTATAAAAATGATTAAAGCGATTATATCGATTGCTATAGATTACGATTAATGGTTAAAGGAGATCTTTAGGATACAACGATAATCGAATCGATTTATGTAATTACATTTATTGCGCAATCCTTTTGTATAATGATAGTAATGATAGCGAAAAATAATTTTGAAATAAAGTAATACAATATTGTAAATGCTTTTGTTAATGCATTTCGAGATTCTATTAAAAATCCAATTATATATTATATACTAGATGGATATAAAGTATTTGGTAAATCCATTACTCTCGATTGTATATTGTATGGCTTGAAAGATTCCTTTGCATTTTGGTATAAAGAGTTTATAAGTATACTTATTAATCTAAAAATGGTAAAATGTAAAGAAGAGCCTTGTATTTTTATATCTTTTGATTTCTATGTATTCATTCTATTCTTTGTTAATGATATCTAGATGATCTATTACAAAAGGTATAAATATTAAAAGGATTAAATAGTTAATGGAATTAAAGCTAGATATAAATTTAAAGATTTCAACAATATTTAATGATTTTTAAGGATTCGAATTATTAAAGATCGATAATTTAAGAAATTATGGTTAATATACAATATTTATATTGATAAGATCGCTTGTAAGTTTGATTTTACAAAAAAAAAAACAATTATACTATTTTTAATTATAGTATTCAAAAAGAATAAGGATATAGCTTTTTTTTTTAAAGTAAAGAAATATTAGGAAAAAGTTAAATCAATCTTGTATTTGGCCATAACAATTAAAGCTGATTTAACGTTCCCTTCCTTTAAATTAAACGAATATAGTATTAATTTTTTAAAGAATTATTTTATAATAGCAAATCATTGTATTGTATATTTATATGGATTTCGATACTTTTTTATTTGTTATAGGGATAATTATATATTTTAAATAATAACCTTTTCAAATACTTTTTTTGTAGATGATATAATTACTTGGAGATCCTTTCAAAGTTATATAATTATGTTATATAATGATGCTATTGTATGGAAAGCTATAAGATAAAATACAATTATTACTTCGATTATAAAAACAAAACTTTTAAATATAAAAAGATCGATTAAAAAAGCAATAGCAATATTACGGCTTCTAAAAAAGATTAAAATATTGGTAAAGAAACCTATTAATATCTTTTACAATAATACTTAAACAATTCGATTAATAATTAAAAAGAATAAAAGAATCTTTATTAAACTTAAACATATAGATATTCAGAATATATAGCTTTGTTAAGAATATGCTAATAAGCGATTCCTAATTATATATTTACCAACGGCCGATATATCAACAAATAGGTTTATTAAAAATCTTATTAGATAGAAGTTTGAATATTTTGTTAAACTAATCAATATACAAAACGCTAAGGATTGAATTATAAAGATTATCGAATAATTGATAATTATATAGTATTCGAACAAAATTAATATTATTACAATACTTCCTTTATACCCTACTACCCCAATCCCCATTTTCTATCTCTACTCTAAAGGAAATTCACTTTCGAACAATCTTTTCATCACCACCACCACTTATCTTTCTTTTCTTTCTTTTCCTTTTTATTTTTGTTGTTACAAAGTAATCCTTCGAAGTATACTCGCTTTCAAAAGAATTCGTTTTCAACGCAAATATACCCTACGCTAACTCCGAAACCACCCGAAGCTTAATGTACTTTAGAATACTCCGAAAAACAACCCGGAAATGTTTTACCTTTTATAGTCACATAGTTAGCGATTATAATATAAAGCAAAAAAAGGGTATTATACCTTTTCATCGTTATCAACTTTCGCGATTAAGAAATCATTCGTTATTATATGCAAATATGCCGGTAAAAGCCGATATATGTATGTAAAGCATCAATAACATCGAGCTTTTTAGGAATCCGCGTTTTTATAATAGATTCTATCTTTTTGCCCAGCAATTAGCGATTTTATATATTGCATGCATAAATAAAGATTCTTTGGCCTTTTAAACCAAGTTTTCTTAGCAGGAATACAGGGAGCCGCTATAGAAAAAGTAATAAGAATGGAAAATACTACTCCAAACCTTTTACTACCCGACTTATCACCCTGTTCAACCTTTGTAAAATCAAAACCAAAGTCCTCACCAGAATTCTATGAAATGTAAATAATGTATTACTAAAATAATTATAGTACTTATCTTCCAATAAAGCAAAGAATTTTCATTCTCATCTTTACTCTAATCCTTATCCTTATCCTTATTGTTACCCTTGCCAAAGGAATCGATTTGGGAGGGACAAAAAAAAAAGGAATCGGAAAAATGGGGAAAGAAGGAACAAAAAAGCGAAAAGCAATGGTAAAAACAAAGGGAAGGGGGAACGGGGGTACAATTAGAAAATCCTGGGAGCGAACAAAAAATAAAGGGATTAAAAAAAATAGTAGAAAAAGCAAAAAAAGAAAACGAAGGAGCAAAAGCAAAAGCAAAAGCAAAAAAAGCAAAAGCAAAAGCAAAAAAAGTAGGAGCAATGCGACAACAAAAAGTAACCAAAACTTTCCAAGTATAGGAAAAGTTCCCGGCCCGGGAGAAGTAAGCACAGCGAAGCATATTGATATTAATATTGTTGATATTATTATTATTGGTATTGTTGTTATTGTTGCTGTTTTTGATAATTTAAAGAATCGAAGGATTAAAAGATTAAAGCTACAATTAAATACTCACGCAATAGAAATTACAACAAAACAATAATATATTACAAAACGATTAAATACAATAAATACACAATAAATACCTTTAACTATAATCATCACTATTTATAGAATCAACGATTTAAGTATTCATAGAATCATATGGAATTACTTATTTATATAACTACCTGTAAAGAAATTGTATATACATCATTAAATTAGTTTCTGTTTGTTTGTTTATATCAATAAAGGATTATGTGAATAACGTATAATTGTAGATTCACTCATTTTGTTTGCTTTGTAAACAGATTATATATTGCGTATATAATCTAAAGGGTATATTACATTAAAAGCATAAAGCATATAATAATCATATGTTTATAGAACATTATAATTCTATATAGACTTTGAATATTCCGGGAATAAACGTATAAATACCCTACCCACTTTTCGATTAATCGGAGTTAGAAAGCTTCAAAGCGCTATAAGCTTGGTATACTACTAATTGAACAAGTTTTCCAAAGTTAATATAAACGCTTTATACGTTATCATACTAATGTAGTATTGGATCTTCTTAATTAGTATACTAATCTCTTTTAAGATCATTTAGATCTATAACTATTAGTATACTATGATATCAAAGATCATTATACTATAGATCTATAATATCATAGATTATAATACTGTAGATCCTTAAGATTTCAGAGTTAAATGATAATTACGTGGAATTATGTGAATATAGGTATATTAAGAACGGATGGATTTTGTATTATAGGAGACAGACAACAATACAATCACTGTTTTATATCTATACTTTTATCCCTTACCGATATCACTTTATTATATATTCGTAGCTATCCTCCGTGATAAAGATCCATCTACTCCTTATATATTATATATAAATGATTATATATAATAATATATAATTATTATATAGTTTGGTAATTATAAGGATTTATAATACTTTGATCTATAATATCGATATAGATCATTGTATTTTCGTATATAAAATTTGAATCCTTATAGAACAATACATTATATTGCTTTTAACTCTATAAATTAATAAACGATTAATACTTTTATATATTTACTAGAATAAAGATTAAAAACTTCCGATAATCCTAATTTTGGCAATCCCAAAAAGATTAATAAATTTATACCCCTATTGCTAAAAGATCTTCAAAATCGTTATATTCGGTAAATATGTGCTTCGATAAAGCATGTGCTTCAACAAGTACGTGCGTACCACGCATTTAGCGTGATAATTATCGTTTCAATTAATAAGATGATAATTAAGTTGCTTTAGTGAATGTGCAATACGGGGTTATAACTTATTGTAGTGGTAGAGTATGTATATTGTCTAATATGCTAGAAGTGGTATATGTGTTCTATTAAGTATATGAGGTGGAGATACTTAACTAGGTATAGCGCTACACGTGATTACAACAATAATAGTTTTTACCATTAAATAAAAGCTTATAACCTTGCTTTGTATACTAATATAATAAAACCCTTTGTATTAACCGGTATTGTTAATAACCAATCGAATTCGTTGAATAAAAAAAAAGTGAATCGTAAAGTGGAAAAGTTAATAAAGGATATTATCGACGATTGTTACTTTTATAAATATGAAAAGAAAGCCGTCGAATCTATTAATATATAATATTTAGCAAAAAATCAATTTGCTAATAAAGCTAATATTATATCTTGATTTCAATTTACAATTTAAATCGTTCGTTTATAAGCTTGGGGTAAACTCTACAAAAAAGGGGGGTAATATCACGCTCTAACGTTACTCCGTTTTGGCTAACCGGATAACGCCTAGTTTAATACACTACGCAAAGCGATTCGTATATATAACTCTTTTACTTTGTAGTCTTCATTCCGTAGTTTATAATTCTAAGTGTTGATCTCAATAGCCTACGACCTTCGTCACATAGTTCACTTTACAAGATATCGCTAGAACAATTAAAAGTTGTTAAGAAATACCTAATTAACAATCTAATTAAAGGATTTATAAAACCTAGCTAAGCTTTTTACATAGTATTCGTTTTGTTTATTCGAAAAGCTAATAATGCCTTTCGATTTTATATTGATTTCTGTTTATTAAACTCTTTTATTTGCAAAGATCGATATCCTCTCCCTTTAATTAATAAAACGTTTATACGTTTCGTTGATGCAAAGATTTATACAAAACTTAATATTTATTAAGCTTTTTATTGAATCAAAATAAATCCTACTTTTAAAGAATATATTATATTTTGTATATATTACGATTTTTACAAATATAAAATTGTACTATTTGGTTTTACAAATAGTTTAGCAATTTATTAGAGGTATATAAACAATATACTTTTCGATTATTTAGATATATTTTGTATTGTTTATTTTAACAATATTCTAATTTACTTTAAAAACAAAAAAGATCATTAAGTTTAAATCAAACTAATCCTGGTTCGATTTAAAACCATTGGTTTTTAGATTAACTTTAAAAAATGTGAATTCAATGTTAAACATATTAAATATCTTAGATTTATTATTTTTATTAAAAATGTTGAAATTGATCTAAAGAAGATAAAAGTAATTGAAAATTGAATATACTTTATTATTATCAAAAGAATTCAATCGTTTTTTAGTTTTTGCAATTTCTATCGTTGTTTTATTAAAAACTATAGTATTATAGCCAAACCTTTAATAAAGTTTACTAAAATTAATACTTCGTTTTATTTCGATGATTTGTATTGCAATGCGTTCAACGTTTTGAAATAAAAACTTATTTTCGCTTTTTTGCTTCAATATTACAATTACAATCTTTTTTGTATGCTTAAAATCAACGCTTCGAATGAAATAATTGCCAATATACTCTTTCAAAAGCATAATAACGATTAACTATTTGTAGTATAATTTTTCAAGATTATAGTTCTTGTTGAATTAAACTATAAAATTCACAACAAAGAGATATTATCGATAATATGCTCTTTCGGTTATTGGAAATTAGAACTAACTAGTTCTCCTTATTAAATTCAAATCTATATAGATTACAAAGCTTTGAAATACTTTATAATCACTAAAGCTTTGAATATTGAATAAACTTAATAAATTAAATTATTAGTTAACTATAACTTTGTTATTATATATTATTCCAATAAAAATAATCCTTTTGTTAATGTTTTTATATATTGCATCGATAAACTCGATATACAAAATTAAACGAAAAAAAAGAATTGCTTTTAATAGTTTATAAAAGATAATCAAATCGATACAAAGATTATACAGAACAATTTAAAGAAAAAGGTTAATAATAATGTATTGTTTATTATAAATCTAGCTTCTATTGATCTTTACTTTAATATTATTAATTGTATCTTCGACGTTAATTGCTCTTTTGATAATCTATAAACTCTACAAATTTGTAACGAAGGTTGTAGACTATTGAGATCAACATTTAGAATTATAAACTACGGAATGAAGACTACGAAGTAAAAGAGTTATATATACTGTGAGACTGCAGAATGGCTCCGACCATTCGGACTTAACACCCTCATATAACCTCGCCTCTCATAAAGAGTATTTATACTTTTTTCACTTTGTATTTTAGATCATTATATTATGTTTTGTTTACTGAGTTTTATCTTCTTTACCACTTTCTTTCTTGATTGTGTATATGTTCATTATAATCTAGATCATCCTGATTATCCTTCCCTCCTCTATTGTTCATGATTATCCTAGTTAACTCTAGCTTCTATTCTTCTTTTATTATATTGCTCTTTCTCAAAAAACCATTCTTTTTGTTGTTTTTATTATTATTTCTATTCTTTACTTTTTTCCTTTTTACATTAATGATTTATATAGAGATAAAGGTTTATCCAAAATTAATTATTCATAAAAACAATATGCAACTTTAAGTTTCTTTTGGTATACCAGAGTATTTTGTAGGGAATCTAAAATATCGAAAAAGTTGACGAAGAAACTACAAACGATGATAATATAGAATTATATTCTTCGATAAAAATAAAAAAGGAACAAAAATAACAAAATGGATTATACTTTGAAGAAAGAGAATCCAAATCGTAAATAACTATATTCTTGTTTAATATCGACCATTTAAATATAACAATGATAAAGATAAGATTTAATAGCGTTTGTATTACAAATCGAACAATAATGCAAAATAATTATAGGATTAATAATTATTACCAAAAACAATAGTTTTCTTTATTCAGCGATTTGGTTTATAAATCGTATATTAAATCTATTTTACAATTTACAACCCAAAAAATTCAATATACATTGTTCATATAACCTTTATTATTAATATTGAAAAGCTTTAAATAGCTTTGCATTTTTAAATTTGAAAATCAAATTGGAGAAGGAAAAGCACGATCTACCAGAACTTTAAATAACTATTGAATCGGTTTGATTATATTCTAATTCGATTAAATATTCGTGATTAAAACGCTAAAGATTAGTATATAAAGTGAATGGACTTTGTAGGACAATAAACAACAATAAATTTCGGCGTAATCGTGAAAATTTTATTTTAGATTTAAATACAGCAAATACTAAGCTTTTGGGAAAGATTTAAATATATTTTGATTATCTATTTGATTGATCTAGCATTGTTTTGATTGATTTGTATAAGCCAAATTGCGATCGATATGCTACATTTCAGCGTCGATAGATATGTACAACAATACTTTGCGAATTCGTAAAGTATTAATATTAAAATGAATAGGGATTTTGTTATTATCAAAATCCTTTATTTATTATTAAGGATTTATTTTTTCTTTGTTTATATTATTCTTATCACTCCTTTATTATTTTATTTACATTATCGAAAAATTTATATTTCAATTATATTACATTTACACTTTATACAATTCAATTGTTTAAATTATAATACTTCGTTGATCAACTATATCTTCCAAACCTATTAATGGTTCTAACGCATTTGCATTCGATATAATGACCTTTAAAGATCCTAAAGTCGAAAAGATTGATAGATTTATTAATAATAAACAATCTAGCCCCTTTAATAAACCGAAACCTTGTAGAAGCAAACGCTATAATGCTAAAGGCAAACAATCTACAAAAGCAAAGCTTAAAATCATTATTTTTTCTAAAGTTAAATTCTGTCACGCTAAATGCGTGGTACGCACGTGCTTGTTGAAGCACGTGCTTTGTCGAAGCACGTGTTTGCCGAACACAACGCTTTTAAGGATCCTTCAACAATAGGTGCATAAGCTCACTAACCTCTTTGGGATTGCCGAAATTAGGATTATCGGAGGCTTTTAGCCTTTATTTTAGTAGATGTACAAAAATATTAATTGCTTTTTGATCTACAAAGCTAAAAGCAATATTACACTTTGTTCTATAAGGATTCAAACTTTGTATACAAGAATACAATGATCTATATCGATATTATAGATCAAAGTATTGTAGATCCTTATGATTACAAAGTTATACAGTGATTATATGTTATTACGTATAATTACTTATATGTAATATATAAGAAGTGGATGGATCTTATATTTAGAAGGATAAATAATAATACAATTATTATTTTATACCTATACTTTTATCCCTTTTTGATATCATTTCATTATATATTCGTAACTATCCTTTATAATAATTATAAACTCAGTTTATACTCGAAATCTCTGCAACAACTATAATTCGAATATCGATATTATATAACTTTTTTTTTCTTTTTAATCTTTAATCATCTTTTACTACACTTTTTTTATTCTTTAAAATTATCCTCTTCATTATATCAAATATTACTTTCAATAACCAAACGGATTGATCCTTTTGGTACTTATTATTTAAAAACGTTAGTTACTCTAGGCATATCTAGAATAATATCGATTTGGATACTTTTAACTCTTTTAATTACTAATTCTATGATTAATTGAATACTAATCCATTCTAAACTTTTTCTATAAATATTATAATTTTTAAAAAAAATCGTAAACACTATAATCAATATACTATGGACTTTGAAGTTTACAATCGATATGCTATTAACGTTGAAATGAGTAAAATATTTAAACCTAAACTTTCTGCGGATTTTATTTCTACTACATTAAAGGATCTTTTAAAAACTTTTTTATTTATAAAAAAAATCTATAGGATTCAAAAAAGTAAATACAACCAAAATCATAATAACTTTTACTATATATTCGATTGAATTATATCTACAATCGATTTATTTTATACTTTGGAAATCTTCTAGAATGTTATACAAAATTGTACTTTAAAACAAATCATTACTTATTTATATATAAAAATTGTTTTTATTAATTCAATAATCTTAAAAACTATTTAAACCAAATATATCGATCATTTGAATAATATATATAATAAATGGGTCGACTCGATTAAATAATATAAAGAATGGGAATTACTTTATATCAAAATATTAGCTTATAATCTTCTAGAAATCAAAAGAATTTGTAGATATAAACAATTCCCAAAAGCATTAAACAAATTAACGCCAAATTGATTAAAATAATAACTAATTATTTTAAATACTAAAAACAAAAAAGAATACTATATTATTATTCTAGAATAATATAATAGTTTTTTCGTTGATTATATCGATCGGATAGATTGTAATCCATTGTTAAAGGGATCCTTCGCTATTCAAGGATCAGGATTTCAATAACTATCTAGATCAAAACGACAATTGAAGGGCAACAATATTACTCAATATTATCCTTGTAAAGAAAATCAATCAGTCGATCCAAAACATTGTTATAAACCGAACGAGTGCTGTATGATTGAATTAGCTTTTATTGATAAATGCGTTGAACAACTCATTTAGATTATTAGTGAAAAGCAAGTTAAAGAAATTAATGAATATATTAAAGATAAGAAATATAATAATCTTCGAAATATTTTATCTAAGAAAGGATAGTTTTTTATTACTCAAGCCAATCAACTTTATGAATTTTTACAAAAAAAGAATTTCTACAATATTATCTTTTGCATTATTGATCTGAACAAATGTACTAGCGCTTTTGCCATATCTATAATCATTTTTATATATATACTAGCAAACTATATTTTGTTGAATAATTGTAATATTATACACATTATCAATAATGCTAGTTTTTAATAGATAGAAAATATATTCTTAGCGATATCTTAGATTATATCGAGGTAGAATTATCAAGTTTACTAATAGTTGGTTGTGGCGAAAGGATAATCAAAAGAATTTTGCTAAATAGTGTAGATTTTACATTGATTAATATTACGCTTATTCTTGGTTTTTATACTAATCTTGTATCCGAGACCCTTTTTTGTAACAAAAATGTATGGTTTAATGAATTTAACACTACTATTAAAATCGGCGATCGAATTAACAATAATATTATTGTTCAATGTATTAGAAAGTATAATCTTATCTTTTTAAAATATAATATTTGTTTTAATTATTTTAATAAATCTAATCTTTTTATAAACATAAATATTATAATACCTACCGAAAACCAAAAGATCAATAAACATTTCTTTTGAATATACGAAATAATAAAACCTCGATTAGAATTAAACAATTTATAGTATAAAAGGTTAAAGCATCTTGATAAAGAAACATTAAAATATTTAGTTAAAATAGCTAGAGGAATATAGATCAAGGGAATTACTCGAATGGAATATATTGATTGTTTACGTATATATACTAAACAGATTGTTTTACGTTCATTTAGTGATTATTAATCACCTAGATCTTTTTATAAGGTTTAATAGGATTTATTTGATTTTCCCTGTATTTATAATAAAGTGTTATGATTACTAGTAATCAAGAATATATATAATAGAAAGATTTTTACTTTTGTATTAATCCAGAAAATATATAACAAAGTTTTTAAAGTTTTAAAAAACTTTGTTACATAAATTTACTGCAAATATAATCTTCATATTATAATAATCAATCAAAATAATAATATATTCGTAATAAAAATCAAAAGTAATATTGCATTCGAGAAATAAATCTTCGAAAAGAGTATAGAACTTGAATTCTCCCTTTCCCTTATATATGAACCTAACAAAAAAGCGGAACGCGCAAGGTAAGAAATCATCACTAAACAAATTAAAATACGTACTTCAATTGAATTGCCGGATAAAATATAAGTAAAAATCGCTTTTACCGCTATTTACTTATATAACATTAATCCATTAAAAGCAAAAGATTGAAAGTGCTCTAACAAAATGATTGATTTTTAGTTTAAACAATACTACAAATAATATTCACCATCGCTATCACGAAAAATCATTAATAATTTATGTCCCGATTAAAATACGATATATAGATATGGTTGTTACGCATACCCTTTAAACAAAGAAAAAAAACTAGAATTAAAATAAAATGGTATAAAACTAACCTGTAAGTACATATTGAATATTTAATCGGATATATTCCTATTACAGCAATTTTCTGTATCTGAATCCCTATACTCAATAAAATTATTATTATACAAAATGTTAGATTTAATAAAAGATTTGTTTATAAAAACGATTTTTGTAGCAAAATTGTTAACACTATACCAATCCAAATAATTAAAGAATTAATCGTCGAATTGGACATTCAACAAATGGAATCGCCGGATAACACCATTTTAAAAAATGTAAATAATAAACTTACCGAAAGATTTGTACAAAAAAAGCTTAAGATCATATACACTCTTGATTTGAATTATAAACGCTTTAGGTTTTCGATCTCGAGGGTGATTAAAGATCAAAAAGGTCAAAAGAATCTAGTGATAGAATCCTTGTCATTTACTTCAATTTATGATAATGAGCATAACATTTTGTTAAATCCCGACATAGTTATAGAAGTTAACAAATTAACGCTAGTTTTTAATAAACCAAAATCTTCGTTAACTGTATTTACAGCAAAGGATAAAAACCCGTTCAAAATGATTAATTTACGAAAGGCTTATATGGACTCTAGTTATAGAGAATCAGTAACTCCATTAAGACTATTAATACTAACGTTAAATAATATTTTTGAGAACAATAAATCGAATAATCATTCAATTCTTAATAACGAAAAGAAAGATACAATATTGCTTTTTATAGAAAGGAATATGTTTAAAAGATTTTCCTTCGCCATTTATATCTAACAAAGCTATTAAACGGCTATATACCCTGCAGATAGAGATTCTTAAGCCTAACATTAATACTAAGAAGTATACTAAATTCGATATATTTAACAACATTAATATAATCCTTGATTATACAAAGCATTAAACAATAAACTATATTAAACGCTTAAATCATTTATATTAATAAGCAAATAGTTACTACAAAACTAACACTTTCATTGGTATTGTAATTGCTTAATTATACGGATTTAGAAATGGACTTTAACAATTAAATAATTTCTATGACATTTTTTGACTTAATAAATAAAAGGATAAATTAAATGAACAAAATAATAAGTTTATTACTATATATAACGTAGTAATTGTCGCAATAAAATATAAACTAATAATTACACTTTTGATTCAATTCAAAGTTACAAATCTTCTATAAATACTAAAATCAGCGGTACCATCACTATTGAGGTTTTTTCATAATTTTAGAATTCATATATTTGAACATTGGTTCAAAATGGATTATAACCGCAAGATTAAAGCATTATAGAATCGAAGCATTTAGCAAGAAATTGAAACAATATCGGCTAAATCAAAGTCTATTCCATTTTAATAAATATTTATTTATAAGAATGATCAAAGCGGCTATATTAATTGCTATAGATTATAATTAATAATCAAAAGAAATCTTCAAGATATAGCAATAATCGAATCAATTTATACAGCTACATTTACTATATGGTCCTTTCGCATAATGATGATAATGATAACGAAAAATAATTTTGAAACGAAGCAATATAACATTGTAAATACTTTTGTTAATACATTTCAAAATCCTATTAGGAATCCAGTTATATACTATATGCCAAATGAGTATAAAGTACCTAATAAATCTATTACTTTCGATTGTACGTTGTATGGTTTGAAAAACTCTTTTGCATTTTGGTATAAAAAGTTCATAAATATATTTATTAATTTGAAAATAGTAAAATGTAAAAAAGAGCTTTGTATCTTTATATCTTTTGATTTCTATATATTTATTTTATTCTTTATTAACGATATCCAAATGATCTATTACAAAAAGTATAAACATTAAAAGAATTAAATAATTAATAGAATCAAAACTAAATATAAGTTTAAAGATCTTAACGATATTTAATAGTTTCTAGGGATTCGAATCACTAAAGATTAACAACTTAAAAAATTATAGTTAATATACAATATCTATATCGATAAGATTGTTTATAAGTTTAGTTTTATAAAGGGAAGAGCAATTATATTACTTCCAATTATAATATTCGAAAAGAATAAAGATATGGCTTCTTTTTTTAAAATAAAAGAATATTAGGAAAAAGTTAAATCAATCTTATATTTAGCCATAACAATTAAAGCCGATTTAGTGTTTTCTTCTTTTAAACTAAGCAAATATAGTACTAATCCTTTAAAAAATCACTTTATAGCAACAAATCATTGTATCGTATACTTATATAAATCTCGGTATTTCTCTATTTACTATAAGGATAATCATATACTTCAAATAATAACCTTTTCAAATATTTTCTTTGCAAATAATATAATTACTTAGAGATTTTTTTAAAGCTATATAATTATATTGTATAATAGGGCTATTGTATGGAAAACTATAAAATAAAATATAATTACTATTTCAACTATAAAGATAGAACTTTTAGATATAGAAAGATTAATTAAAGAAGCAATAACAACATTGCGGCTTTTAAAAAAGATTAAAGTATTAATAAAGAAGCTTATTAATATTTTTTGCGATAATATTTAAACGATCCGATTGATAATTAATAAAAACGAAAGAATCTCTATTAAACTTAAACATATAAATATTTAGAATATATAGCTTCGTTAAAAATACGCTAATAAGCGATTCTTGATTATATATTTACTAATTATTGATATACTAATAGATAAACTTACTAAGAATCTTATTAAATAGAAGTTTGAATACTTTATTAAACTAATCAATATATAAAACGCTAAGAATCGAATTATAGAGGTTATCGAATGATCGGGAATTATATAGTATTCAAATCACGATCAATATAATCAACAAAAAAATTGATATTATAGTACTACCTCTATACCTTATTACCCCAATCCTTACTTTTCATCTCTACTTCAAAGAAAGCTTATCTCTAAACAATCTTTCCATTATTACTATCATCTATTTTCCTTTTCTTTCTTTTCTTCTTCATCTTTGTTATCGCGAAATAATCCTTCGAAATATACTCGCTTTCAAAGAAATCCGCTTTTAATGCAAACATACTTCACATCAACTTCGAAACTATTTGAGGATTGATGTACTTTAGAACATTTCGAAAAACAACCTAGAAACGCTTCATTTTTTATAGTTACATAGTTAGCGATTATAATATAAAGCGAAAAGGGAGTATTATATCTTTCCATCGTTATTAATTTTCGCAATTAAAAAATCATTCGTTATTATATACAAATATACTAGTAAAGGCTGATTATTTATTTATTTATTTATTATGTTTAACGTTTATATATTAAGCTAGCAAGGCCTTTAACCTTTTGAAGGGTACTAGAGACGAATAATACACTAGTAGGGTTTAAACCCTAAGAGCTTATTATTTAGATATATAAGGTATAACGTTGTTATATTAAAGCTTAAAGCCGCTATTACCCTAGCAACCCCTTACAATCTAACTTTATCGAGTAGCCTTCTTTCGTCGTTTGAGGGAGCGTTCTATAGATGTCGTACTAGCCAATCATATTCTTCATTCCTTTTATTTTTATCCAATCACACCTTTCTTTCCTCTCTTACTTCTAATCACGACCAATCGGGGAAAGCGCGGAAGCCGGAATAGTCGAGTTAATTAATTTTTAAAGGTAAGTCTTAAACAAAGCGTAATTGATTGAAAAATCGGTATGTCGTAAATGATTGGATGGTCAAGGATTTTATGACCGAAACCTTATAAACGGGGGTAGAATTTTTATTACCGAAATTCCATAAACGGGGATACTAACGAGTAGCGATCGAATGATAAAATTGATTATATCATTGTGTTATTCGAAAAGTGATTGGTCGAAATAACAAAGTCGAGATAGCGTACTATCGTATTTATTCGAAAAAAGTGAAGCGAATAAAATTGTCGGGAGCTTTAAATAAAAAGAATCGAACTCTTTACTACTATATTACACATCTTTCGATGTTTATCATAATTGATGGTAAAGGCTGATATACGTGCGTAAAGCATCAATAATACCAAGCTTTTTAGAAATCTGCGTTTTTATAATAGATCTTATCTCTTTACTCAACAATCAGCGATTTTACATATTGTACGTACAAATAAGAATTCCTTAGTTTTTTAAACCAAGTCTTTTTAACGGGGGTACAAGAAACTATTATAAAAGAAGTAACAAAAGTGAAAAATACTATTTCAAACCTTTTATTACCCGACTCATTATTATATTCAATCTTTGAAGAATTAGAATTAAGGTTTTTATTAGAATTCTATAAAATGTAAATAATATATTACTAAAGTAATTATAGTTTTTATTTTACAACAAAGCAAAGAATCTTTATCTTTATTCTTATTCTAATCCTTATCCTTATCCTTATTGTTATTTTTATTAAAAGAACTAGTTTGAAAAAGATAAAAGGGGAAAGAATCAAAAAAGTAGGAAGAAGGGGAACAAAAAGACAAAGGGCGGCGATAGAGGCGATGGGGAGAAGGAATGGGAATACGGAGGGGGAGTTCCGGGGACGATTTAAAAGGATTAGAAAAAGAAATAAAAGAAGCAAAAAAAAAAAACAAAAAAGTAAGAGTAAAAGGAGCAAAAGGAAAAGGAGAAAGAGCAAAAGCGGCGCGATAGCGAGAAACAACCAGTGCTTCCCGAGTACGGGAAAGATTCCCAGTTTGAGAGTTGTAACCACAGCGGGGCATATTGATGGTAATGTTGTTGATGGTATTGTTGGTGATGTTGTTGTTAATATAGTTGTTATTGTTGTTGTTGTTGTTGATGCTTATTCTTAAAGAATTAAAGAATCAAAGGATCAAAGCTACAATTAAATACTTACACAATAGGAATTACAATAAAACAACAATATATTACAAAACGATCAAATCTAACAAATATATAGTAAATCCCTTCAATCATAATCATCGCTGTATATAGAATCAACGATCCAAATATCCATAGAATCATATGAAATTATATTCATTCAATTACTTATAAAGGAAATTGTATATACGTTATTAGTTTATTTTCCGTTTATTTGTTTATTTCAAAGTATTACACAATATATAATTGTAGATTCACTCATTTTGTTTGCTTTGTAGTTAGATTATATGCGGAGCACATAATCTGAAGAGTGTATCACGCTAAATGCGTGGTATGTATATATTTGTTGAAGCATATACTTTGTCGAAGTATATGTTTGTTGAATATAGCGCTTTTAAAGATCCTTTAGTAATAAATGTATAAACTCATTAACCTTTTTGGAATTACCGAAATTAGGATTATTAAAGGCTTTTAGCTTTTATTTTAATAGATATATAAAAGTACTAATCGCTTTTTGATTTATAAAGCTAAAAGCAATATTACACTTTGTTTTATAAGGATCCAAACTTTGTATACAAGAATACAATGATCTATATCGATATTATAGATTAAAGTATTGTAGATCCTTATGATTACAAAGCTATACAATGATTACGTGTTATTATGTATAATCACTTATATGTAATATATAAGGAGTGAATGGATCTTGTATTTAAAAGGATAGACAACAATACAATTACTGTTTTATACCTATACTTTTATCCCTTCCCGATATCACTTCATTATATATTCGTAGCTATTCTCCGTGATAAATTCAATTTTGAAGAAGATTTTAAGCAAAATAAAGATGTCTTTATATTCAATAAGAATAATATTAAAAAGTTTATCAAAACTTTTGTAAAATCCAATAAAAAAAGTTTGCCATTCGCAAAGAAAAAAAGAATACTATAGTTCGATGATATTAATGCAATGGAGTAATGTAAGGCTATAAAGGATCTTAAGCAAAAGTATAATATAATTGAAAAAAAGTTTTATTATCGAATTCCCAAGCAAATAAAGTATAATTTTCGATTCGATATAAAGGTTATAAATGAATACAAATCATTTGATTAGAATTGGAAAAAGATTTTCAAGCTTGCTTTTCTAGCGAAGTATATTGTACAAAATACTTTTCGATTAAAGTATAACCAAAACTATTTATAAACTTTGATATTTAAATATAGTATAAAAGAAAAATATAACCTCGAAAATATATTGATTTATAGTTGAAACTATAACTTTATTGTAATTTGGCTTATAACGAAGAAAAAGATTATTATTAAAACCGTCGCTTTTTTGTTTTTGAAAAGTTTAAATATTCGATTAAGATTAAAGTTCGCTAATAAAACTAATAGTTTATTAAAGGAACATTACACTTTGATTTAAGCTTTAATCTATATATTTATTTATTTATTTATTTATTATGTTTAACGTCTATGTAAGCTAGCTAGGCTTTTAACCTCCCGAAGGGTATTAAAGACGGGTGATACATTAATGAGTTGTAGACCCAAAAGTTTATCATTTAGGTATATATTGTACAACGTCGTTAAGTTAAAATATTAAAGTTGCTTTCTTTCAATAATCTTTTACAACTTTAGCTTTGTTGAGTAGCCTTTTTCTATTATTTGAAAGAGCGTTCTATATTAAAGGGGTTAGTTTTTGTTTGTTATATTTAAAAAAAATAAGTATCGGGCTATATAATAATCGCATTAGTAAAAAACGTTAAAAAGGCAATTGTTATATTAGGTTATAGTTTTTGTATTATTATATAAAGTATTATGCTGTGCTTTATAGATCGCGCTTTAGATTAAGCTTTAAAATAAAGCAAAGGGTAAAGAAGGGAGCAGAGGGATAAGGAAAGAATTGAATAAAGCGTTACATTGAATGCTGTTTAGAGTATTACTAAGTTTTTGGTTGCAAAATATAAAATATTGTATTATTGCAATAAAACATTTAAACTCTTTTAAAAAAGCAAAAAGTTGTTATATATAGTTATACTCTTCCCAAACGATTGTTAATAAACAAACGGATTTAAACAACTACAAATAAAACCTCTTAGTAAAAATCTCGCAAAAAACAAAGTGTTTAAAGGTTTTAGCTTTATCGTATAAGTAATAAGTCTTTGTGTTTTTGTATTTGAAACGCTTGTAATAAACTTTAAAATCGCTGTGCTTAAATTGCAGCGCTAATAGTTTATGCAATATTGATTTAGTAAGTTTAAGCTTTGTAAGCTCTTTAAGCGTATAGTTCAATTACTATTTATAATATCTTTTTGTTAACGTAAATTCGTTTTTGCTTTATTAATCATTTATTGCATTACGGATTAAGCTTTGTATTATCGAATCTATCCTATTAATCGTTAATTATGCGATAGGTTCTGAATTTATTATATTGTTTTTCGCGTTTATGTTTACTAGTTTATTTGTTGTTTCATTGCTGGTAATTTTTTAATATCTAAGGAACCATTGTATTTTAATTGTATATCGATCAATAAATCTATGGCTTTTTAAAAACATTCATTGTAAAATATCCAAAGCATTTGTGTATTTGCATTATATTATCGAAGTATTATCAATACAAAGCCATTTTTGTATATCCATAATAATTGATAACGTTAATGCTTTTTATAACCTTTTTAAAATGTTTATTGTTTTTACATCAAAAATATGCGAAAATATATTAATTGCGTCTTTGTTAATAGCGATAAGATTTTGTCTTTAGTAGATTGTGTAACTATAGTCTATATACTTATCTATATTATTGTACGATTTGGATTTATCGGAAAAAATAGTAATTGCGTTAAAAAATAAAGCGTTTTATTAATTAATAAAGCTTTTCACTATTATTTCTTTGTTTATCCTTTTTGTAGGGTTTGTTTTATACCCAGGGGTATAATATAGAAGGGAAAGAATTGAATAAGATGCTTTTGGGAATAGCCGGTTTATTATCCATAGCTTTATACTGCGTTGTATGCAATGCCCTAATGCGTTTAAGCGTATAATAAGCGGGTGATATATATCCAGCTTTTTAAATCGAAGAGCTATATTAATACAAATATATTTTAAAGCTACTTTGCAAGGCGAAAGGCCTACATCGTATAGACTAGTCATTATAAGCGTAATCCTTCAAATTGGTAATATGCTCTTTATTACTATATTAATCACTTTGTTCGCTTTCGCTATATATAACCCTATACGAATGCTTACTATAATACTTTGTAAATAATCGCTATTTATGCTTAATCTTGTTTGTTCCGAGTACTACGCTTTTGCTCTATATAATAACGAAAGCAAAACGTATATAATAATGGCTTTTTGTAGAGAGGCCGCAAGGGGCTTATATTGCGTATTAACAAAATGTTTAATATGCAATGCTATTTTATATGCTTTTTCCATTCGTTTCGCAATATGCTTTTTGAACGTAAACTTGCGATCAAATTATACTTTTAGCCATTTCAACGCCGATTGCTTTGTATTGTTCAATGTGCTTATTGTAGGCTGTATAATCAATGTAGAAGAGATAACCATTTTCGGAGCATATATGTAACGTTTACAAATAAAGTATATTATCTCCAATTTTTCGAGCGCAAAAGCGACTTTATTAGTTTGTTTTTACGCTTCGATCCTTTATACATTTTGTGCAATTATTATAGTATTCTCTTCCAATGTATTGCTTATTTTATACAACGCAATATTGTTTGTATACCCGAAGCGAAGAATTTAATCCTGGTTTAAGAGTTCTGTTAAATAAAGTATATAAAGTATTAGAGATAAAAGCAAACTTTAAAGAATACTACATTATACTTGCGATTTGTTTGTATACACATCCTCAAGCCTAATCATTATTTTGCAATCCTATAAAAACAATTGAACCAATTTTAGAAAAGTTATAGGCCAGTTTTAATTCTATATTTTTTTTAATAGTTATCGAAGTAACAATACATCGAATACGCCTTAAATATCCATTATAACCAATATAACCTCTTGTTTCCTAATAAAAGCGTATTCTATATCATATACAAATACTATAATTAAATCCATGGCCGATTATTTAAACAAAGCTTTGTAATGCTAAGGGCTTAATATATTATACGTTAACAACGTTTACGTTATCCGTCTTGCAATAGTTCGTTCTAAACTTTTGCTTATGTAGGATAGTAAAGCTATCAAACGCTAAAAGCGTACAAAGCTTTTATCTTTCTTGTCGATTTTGAGTAGTATTACTATTTCGGCTAATTGTTAGATTTTAAAGAAATAGCTTTTTTTGAGACAATATTTGAAAAGATCGCGTAAATAGTTTTTAATATTATCCTAGTAAGCTTTCAAAAATCTAATTGTGATTTTGTTAGTTTTTAACAAGGTATTTGAAACCCCGATAGTATTCTATTTCATTTCCTCGAGGGATATGGTAATATTTTAAAAGAGAATAGAGACATAACTTTTTAATATCGGATCCGCTTTTAAATCGTTAATACTATCGTATTTGTATAATACTTTGTTTAGTAAAGTTTATACTTTCTTTTTTATACTTTCGATCGATTAATTATCGATTATAAACGGCGGAGCTTTAAAGAAAAGAGCTGTTTTGTGCCAGTTTACTACCTTATATAGGTTTGCGTTATCCAATGCATTATCGATTACTTTTTTTTAATACTTTTTTTTTGCTTTACACGTTGCAGTAAATATTCGTTTTTTATTTTTGAGGGTTTTGTTAAAGCGTTTGTATAAGTTGTATATTATTGCATTTTCGTTGATCCATCAAAGCGTTGATTGTGTTTAATTGTTCGTTGATTGCTTTATAGTTTGTATCGATCGTTGAAATAGATTAATAAGCTGCTTCGCGATTATTTCCAATTCGATATCCATAATAATATTTTCGATTTTTGGTAATCAATATGTTTTGCTTTTTATTAAACTAGTAAATATATATAAACCGTTTTCGATGATTTTGTATTTAATATATTTGCTAAATGTTATACTTTGCTTTAAAATAGTAATGATTTGTATATAATAATTCAATCTATAATTCATATCCCGGTGTATTATCGTTTTTGTGAAAGGTATATTGGAAAAAGTAAAATCAATTATATGTTTTGCATAATAAATAAATATCCCCATTTTGTTAATAAAATCTATACTAATATTCTATGATCAATTAGTAAACGAAGCTTTTTAAATAATCGATAACACTCTTGATTTATAGGTATTATATTTCGCATTGAAATCCCCTTCCACTAGTATACAGAGCGCCAGGGTAATACCCGTTGTATAATATATTATTATTGTAGTATTAAACTTACAATAAATATTAATTATATAATGGCTATTTACTTTAAACTATATTACATTTTTACAATATTTACCACATCGTTATTACATTTATATCGTAGCTTTTCGCTATATATACAATATAATCCTTAATCGTTTAATTTCTTTTTCAACTACTCTTTCCGATTCTTACGAATTGTAAAGAGCATAGTATTCGTATACTAAGTGATTTTATATTTTGATACCCAATAAGCTTTAGGGTTTTTGGATACAAATTATATCCGCTTTACTTTTGTAAATAAACTAAAACAGAATATTATATACCCCCGCTCTCTTTTTTATATTTGCTTATATCATTGTTATATATAAGATTGGATTATTTTCGCAATCTTCGCTATTACATTGGTTTAAACCTTTACTTATTAAAAGGATCGATAGCTTTAATTAATTGTATAGTCATTGCGATATTATTGTTATCGATATTCATTACATTTTTAATGTAAACTTTATATACGCTGTTTTGTAACAAAAACTTTAAGTTCATTTGATTTAGGGTTACTTTAAAACGTTTTGATACTTTATTTTACAATATTGTTGTATTTATTGTATGTTTAGCGTTATCGTTTGTTTCCTTTAGAATCGTTAGTATCTAGATTTCGATGCGAATAAGCGTTGGGGTTTGAACGGCGTTTAATTATATAAAGTTTTGTATCATGCGATAGTATGATATAAGTCACGGTAGTGGGAATCGAGAGACAACACAAACGTATGGTTTAATAGTGTAGGTAGTGGGAACTAGATTCATATGATAGAGAAAAGCTTGATTGACTTGACCTCAAACTCTAATAGCTAGAGGTCTCTATATAAACGTGATATGAGGCAGTAATAGTGCCTCGGTAGAAGTATTACCTCGGTAAAGGATACGTAGCCTCTA
>NGKF01000001.1:4155588-4225894 GCA_002162555.1 Monilinia aucupariae
AGTAAGGAATGTGCTAGAAGTACAGGAATAACACCAGGGATAGCCATATCCCGTGACATTTTGTATACTTTGAATCGTTTAAAAGTTTTGAGTTTTTGTTTGAAATATATATATTGTTTATACAATATATATAGTTGTACTTGGGGCGCATGCTTTTTGAACCGCTCGATTGTTTTTGTAGATTAGTTTTATTTAAGCTTTAATCAAATTGTATTATGGTTTACCTCTAGTTATATTACAAAGCGTTAATAGATAACTTTTGTATTTTGCTGGGAACGGATTATAATATCCGTTATATTTCGCAAACGCTAGGCATAATTTGTGTATCACTCTTTGATATTTAGCTTTTGCAATATTGTAATTATTGTATTGTATAAGTTTTATACAACGATAGATATTGTAGTAGGTTTGGTAGCCTTGTTTGTAGAGCTTTATTTGGCTGCGGGGAAAATAGAAGAGTAAAAAGGGGAGTAGCTTTAAATAAACGGAAAAGAGCGATCGAGGTAATAAAACTAATTACTTAAACGTTTTTTACGTTGTTTTTAAAGCTTTTGAAGCATTTAACCAAAGTAATACCGGTTTGAATCCAGGCCTTTCTCTCTACTATCTCTTTGATGATTTCGATTTGTTCGTTAATTGTATTGAACAAAGTGTTTAGTATTAAATGTACGCGATAACTATGTTACGTTTCTGAAAAATCGAAACGTATAGCTTCAATAATTTTACAAATCTTTGATCTATAAATATTCTTCATTAAAATGTTCTTTATCTTTAAGGATTTAGGGTATAATACCCAGCCCGATTTGTATTCTACCATTTCCGGGATATCTTTATCTTTGATACCTGGAATAACTTTAATTAGGTTTTTTCGAATCAAAAAAAAGTTATTATAATGTAAGCTTATGAAAGGGGTATATCTAGCAAAAATATATTTATTTATTTTTGTTGTTTTAATAATGTTTTTTTTTATAGAGTTTGTTTTAAGAGTTTCGCTTTGAAAGACGATCGATAACCCGTTAGTTTTGGAGATCTTTATAATTCCTATTTACGTTGTAAACATTTCGGTTATTGTTATACCTTTTTATGCTTTAAGGATTTTTGGGTTTGTAATTGTATTTGTTATAAAAGCATTTGCAACATATATTAAAATCGTTTTTTGAATTGATGAAATGATATGCACTTTCTTTTTGGTGAAGGTTTTAATAATTCTTTTTAGAAAGTTAACAAATACGGTTGTATATTTGCGGTGGATTGTTGTTTGCTGTTCGGCTTTTTATAGAAGCCTATTGACCTTTCAAAAAGCTATTGATTGTTAAAGCCTTTTTAGTACAATAAAAAGAAATGGTATGTTTTTAAATCTTTCCTTAATTCGATTTTAAAAAGGGGTGGATAAGAAAGGGTTTCGTTGTTATATATGGTTGTTGTCGATCATTTGCGATCTTTTCGTTGATGTAATAAAGCCCGTTTCCGTTATAATGGTTTGAGAGGGCGCTTTATATCTTTTTCGTACGTGTATCTTATGCTATACGGCGCTATATCGTAATATATCGTCGTCGTAGATGAAGTTGTATGTTATTTTTTGTAAAGACGTATTATTTTTGCCCTTAATCTATATAGTTTATATAAAATATACGGATTTGTTAGATTATAATAAGGATTTTGAAAAGAAAGTTCGATTGAGAAAGATTAATACTAAGATAATTAATATTATTATGAAAGTTATAGGAAAATTTAAGAAAAAGAAGTCTACATCTTTCAAGGATTATGATGATGAGATAAGTTCGCTAACCAAAACATTTGAGATATTCGTTGCTAAAAATATCGCATTCTTAATCAAACTTATCATTATAGGAAAGTTTATAGCTTTTTCTAGTTTTGTTAAAGTCCTCAATAGTGATAAAGCAGTAAAAATTAATATAGTTTACAACAAATCTTGCTTCTATTGTTAAAATATATAATTTAAAGACAAAAGCTATACTATAAAGAAAGATTGTTCAATTTTCAAAAAGTATTATATAAAAAAATGAATCATTTTCGATAGATTTGATATTATATATTGGAGGAAGAATTAGAATCAAGCAAAACTATTTTAGATCTTCTATAACAAGAACATAGGTTCTTTAGTATATTTTGTAACGGCTAATATAAAAATAAATAAATGAAATAAAAAGAACAACTTAAATTCAAAATTGATTGAATATATTAACATTATTAAGATCGTTGATAATAATGTTCATTTTTCTAATAATATCAATTCGATTTCATTTTTTATTTCTTGTTTAAATGGTTTTATCTTGAAATACATCAATATTGTCATTCAATTTAAATTTATTATTCTACAATTTGAACAATATATTAGCAAAAACAAAGCAGAAAAGATTATTTCTATTTTAAAGCGAAAACTCGAAGATATAGTTTTAAAACTTATTGCTTTTACTTTTACAAAAGCTTAAATAACTAAGTTTTTTTTATTTAATACTTCGGATTCTACAATAAGTAATATACTTTCGAATAATCAAAACTTTACAAAAATAAATCCGTCGATTATTATTAAAAAAGTTATTTTTAGAAAACCAAAAAGAAAACTTGTTCTTTCGGTTATAACCAATAGTTATAATACAATTGAACAAATTAAACATTTGATTTTTGGAATTAAAGTTCTTATTTTTATTGGCTTTTTGTTTAAAACAATACTCGAACTTTAAAAAAGATAATTGATTAAAATTAATAATCCATTAAAACCCGAAATATTGATATTAGAACTTTTCGAAATTGTTAACAATATATTATCTATTACTTTGGAATTTTATATTGTTATGGTTTAAAATCGAAAATCTACTAAAGTACAAATCAATTATTATAATACATTTGAATACAACCTTTTAGTATAAATAAATATAGTTTTTGTTGCTTTGCTAAACTACTAAAAGAAGGTATACAATTAGATTATATATATTTCGAAAACGGATCGAAATTGTAAGAAGTTATTGATGATCAAGATTCTATTAAACGATTAAGATTCGATTAAAGCCATTCTCGATAATGGTTTTATTATTAATATAATAAACAACAAACTATACATAGCTTTAAACCTTTCAATAAGCCTAATAAATATAAATATTGTAAGCATTGATATAGTTGAATCGAAATTCATAAGTATATATAGAAATATCAAAATCTTTTTCGATGGAATTACGAATATGGTTAGCATTTATATAATGAAAAATGCTTGAAACAAGTTTCTATTGGATATACTATAGTTTATTGCCGGCGAAGTTACATTTAATTACCAGCACGGTTTACAATATATTACAATTATCGATGACAATGGTGAATATTGTATAAATGTTTGGTATGGCGAGCAAGCATCGCAAATAGCCTACGATCAACATTTTTCCGATATTAATAAGAAAAATTAAATTCCAGTATATTCAACAAGCAATGTATTGGTAATCTTATATTAAGTTCCCTTTAAGATATAGAACTTTTGGAGAAACAAATGGTATTTGATGAATATTACAAATTGTTAAATTCAAAACTTTGTAAATAATTGAAAAAAGTATTAATCTATTTAGAATCAATCGAAAACTATATTTTATTTCCAGATCCGCAAGATTTATATATTAATAAACTAGAATATATTGAACATTTGATTGTTTTCGAAAACGATAACAAATCTACTTATAAATATCATCGAGTTATTGCATAATCTATATATCCAATAATTAAAGCATTGGTAAAGGATTTCCGAAAAGATCTTCTATTTCTTATTAATACTTTGTATAAGAATAAGGTTAACAAAGTTCGATTATTCAATGTTTCTATGAATATAGATGGAAAAGATTCCAAAGGATTGATAAATTGGTTTAAACATTATAGAAAAATATTTCTTTATCAAGAACTTATTAACAAATGGAAAAAATATTTAATATTAAAATTCAATAATAAGCCTAAAAGATATTAATTGATTTCTAAATATATAAAGAAAATCAAATATAAAGATATACTTATTGAACAAGAAAGAGATTTATTATTATTATATTTTTTAAATTGCAAAAGTGCTTTAGTATTTAATTGGATTTATATTAATAAAATGCAACTTGATATTACGTTTTTTTAAAAGATCAATATAATTCCGTATATAATATGGCAAACAGTAAATTTCTCGATTCCAAAAACTTTAGTGTAAACAATCTCTAAGATACTTTAAGATCGCATTGATCAAAAAATATTTGAATATTGCAAAGGATTATATAAGAATCTATAGTTTTTGATTAAGAAAAAGATCTTTAGTATTTATAGAATTATTAATATTATTATCGAATTAAATAAGATTACAATTCAGAATACTAATCTTCTATTTAATATAGATACTTTCGCTGAAAATTTTGCGGGGTATATAATTGCTTTTTTAATCGATTTCTTTTTTAATTATAATCAAATTCTTTTAGCAAAAAAGAATAAAGATATAATTGTATTCTAAACTTCGCTTAATTTGTTGCGATAAACAACTCTTCTACAAAAAGCGATAAATTTGATGGTTTAGTTTTGTAGAATTGTTTTGAAAATCTTAAGCAATCTTTTGCCAACTATAACATTGCTTTTTCTAAATAATATTAAGATTAAAGATCCATTAAATAATTACAATATAAAAGAAATCGAAGATGAAATTAAATACTTTGTTTTTAAGTATATTCAATCCATTAATAAAACGCTTAAACAATTAAAAAAAGCGAATTGTTCAATTAAAGCTAAATCAAAATAATATATAAATGGAATCTAGATTATTGATTACGTTTATGGCGTTAATAAACGAATTCCTGTAAATGCAAAAATTTAAAAGATTGTTGATTGGCCTATATTACTTAATGAGTATAATATTCGAATGTTTTTTAAAGTTTATATTTTCTTTCGGATTTGAATAAAGAATTTCGCCAAAAAAGCAAATCTTTTGTATCGATTGTTAAAGAAAGGTATAAAGTTTATTTAAACAAAACTAAAGCAATTTGTTATGGATTCTTTAAAATATACTTTAACCTACGCTTTTGCTTTTATACCTTTGCGATATAATAATCCAAAAAAGGTTGATGAAATTGTTTATAGTATTGATGCTAGTTTTAAAGAATAAAGCGATCATTTGAATTAAATGTTTAATGGAAAAAGAACAATGGTTCGTTTTAAAAATGAAATATAAAATATTATTAAAAGGAATTATAATACAACTAAAAGAGAGTATTGTAATATTCTAAAAGTTTTGCGAAAGTTTAAATTTGATCTTTACAATACACATTTCATTCTTGAAACTAATACCAAAGTTTTGATTATATAACTCAATTGTACTACTATTGATTTATCTAAAGCTTTGATTACAAAATGGATCGTTTGGATTTGATTGTTCAACTTTGAAGTTCAATATATTAAAAAAGTATTTTATACTATTGCCAATAAACTATCAAAACAACCTCAAAATTCTTTTAACTTTTTTAAAAATGAAATGGATATTAATGATTGGATCGCTAAAGAACTCAACAATATTATAGTAATAAATAATTTGCGAAACTTTACGAATTTGCAAAGTATTGCATTATATAATAAATATTCGAAAGATAATCGGAAAATCGCCTTTTATTTGTTAATTCTATAAAAGCCAACAAATATAACAATATTAAACTTTGGAAAGTTCAAGAAAAAAGCTTTGGAATTCAATATACAGAATAGATATTTGTTCAAAAATGAATTAAAGAATATACTTCATCAACGAATTATTAATAATAAGAATGAACATTTGGAATTGATTTCTCATTTGCATAATATATATAGTTATAAAAGAATGAAAAGTATATTTAACAAAGTTTATCAATTATATTATTAAATAAATATGTTTCAAAAAGTTAAAGCGTTTATTAAAACTTGTTTTAATTATCAATTTCGCAAGTTAAATTTCAAGGAAAAGCTATTATATTCAATTTGGGTTAATATATATTGGGCCAAATACGATTTAAATATTATTTATATGCTTGTTAACAACGATTATAAGTATTTAGTGGTTTTATGTAATAATTTTTTTAAATGGATTAAGATAAAGTTTTTGCGTATTATTAATTCGAAGAATATTGCGTTGTTTCTTTGGAATATTGTTTATTGATATAATATATTTGAAAAAGTTGTTATGAATAAAGAACTTAAGAACAAAGATTATATAAAATATTTTGCGGTAAAATACAAAATCAATAGAGTTCAGATTTTAATATATAACTCGAAAACAAACGGAGTAGTGGAATGTGAACATCAATTATTGAAGAATAGTCTAGTTAAAGCAACGAGAGAGAAAGAAAAGTGGTTTCAGTATTTGTACGTTATTTTGATAGCTAATAAAGTTACTATTCATAAACTTATTAATTTTACCCCTTTCTATATGATTTATAATTAGTATTTTGTTCTACCAATCGAAACCAAATATTATATGTGGAAAATTCTAGACTAGGATACTATAAAAACGAAATCCGATTTGTTAACTATTCACATACGCCAATTTAAGATAAAGGATAAGGATATTCGAAAAGCTACATTGTATAAAAAGCGTTATCGATTTAATAAAAAAGAATACTTTAACAAAGATTATAATGCAATAGAAAAGAATATCAAACAAAGTGATATGGTTTTATACAATAATCCATTAAACAAAATTAGTATATCAAAAAAGCAGAAACTTGTATATCGATGGTTTGAACTTTATTAAATAGCAAAAGCAAATACAAATAAAAGCATTTATATTTTGAAAGAATTGAATGGAATTCGTTTATATGGAACTTATACAAACAATAAATTCAAAAAGTTCATTCAATATAATAATATAGTTGTTTCGATAAAGCTGAATAAGATTGAAAATAACAATTTAGAAATTGAAGATCCTTTGAAAGCTTTAATTCTTTTATTTAAAAGATTTATTAAACAAACTCTGAAAAATACAAATCAATTAGTAAATAATAATTCGATATCTAAAAGAAATCAATTGCTTTGTTAATTTAATTTAGTTATCGAAATCCCTTTTTACAAATTAGGATTTGTATAAACAAAATCTTAAACTCTTTAAATTTGATATAGGGCCCCAGCTTTAAAGTTTAGCTTTATCAAAGATATTAATCTATATTGTTGTTCGATAGATTGATCAAATCTTTGATATTATTATTCGATAGATTGATCAAATCTTTGATGTTGTCGTCTAATGGATTGGTCAAATCCTTTAAGGTTATTATCCGAAACTATTTATAATCTATTATTTTATTTCAAATAAATAAATCGTTTATTATTAAAAACAATATTATTCATTAATAAATAAAGCAATTACTCTATTAATAAAATAATTTCTATTTCCTTCGGTTTGTATCAGATCATTTGTTTTCTTTTGTTGATTGTTTATATCACATATTGATCAATTATGATAAACACCGAAAGGTGCGTGGTGTAGTGGTAAAGAGTTCGACTCTCTTTATTTAAAGCTCTCGACAATTTTATTCGATTTACTTTTTTTCAAATAAAATACGATAGTACGCTATCCCGACTTTATTATTTCGACCAATCACCTCTCAAATAACACAATGATATAATCAATTTTATCATTGTACAATCGCTACTCACTAACACTCCCATTTATTGAATTTCGGTAATAAAAATTTTACCCCCGTTTACAAGGTTTCGGGGTTATAAAATCCCTAACTATCCAATCATATATACAACATACCGATTTTCAATTACACTTTGTTCAAGACCCACCTTTAAAATCAACTCGACAATTCCGGTTCCCGCGCTTTCCCCGATTGGTCGTAATTAAAAGTTAAGGAGAAAAGAGAGGTGTAATTGAATAGAAGGAATTTGGAAGGATATAATTGGCTGATACAATATTTGTAGGACACTCCCTCAAACAGCGAAAAGAGACTACCTGATAAAGTTAAATTGTAAGGGGTTGCTAGGGTGATAGCGGCTTCAAACTTCAATTGATGACGTTGTACCTTATATATCTAAGTGATAAACTCTTAGGGTTTAAACCCTACTAGTGTATTATCTGTCTCCAGTACCCTTCGGGAGGTCAAGGGCCTAGCCAGCTCAATATAGACGTTAAAAATAATAAATAAATAAATAAATATATCACACATTGCCCTCGTTTAATTTATTTCCTTGTTATATCAATACCTTGCTTTTCTCTCCCCTTTAATTCTTTCCTTCAATAATAACATTTTCTATATACCATACCTTGATCTTCACACTCTCTTATATCACCAACTTTACAATTCTTCAATTTCGATATTAATTCTTTTGCTTTCAAACAATTGTTTTTTTTTTTATCAATCTATTGATTCTTCAACCTCTTTTGTACTCATAAATCTTATTTTCTCTATAAGATTCTCTACGCTTTTATACTAGATCTTTTGTATCCTTTTGCTCTTTAGTATTACAATTTCTTACTTTTGTTATACCCTTTGTTTTTTACAATGAATAAACCAAAATTTTCGCTAATTGAAGAGATTAAGTATAATAAAACCAATCAACGATTTGTAACCCTTTTGATCGTTGTTAAAGTATGGTATACGGAAAAATTCAATCACTCTTTATAGATTTTGAAGTAATGTAAAAACCGATCTGTTGAATTGTAATATAGCGTATACATTTCCTTCAATCATTTCGTATTAACTTTGCAATATAAATTTGAAAAAATTATAAATAAATCGATAATCGATATAGTGCAGAATAAAGTGTAATTTGTTGCTGATATTTTTCAAAAAGAATATTTAAAAAACAATATTATTGTTATTAAAAAAGTAAAGAATGCTTAATACAAGCGTAAAAGATATTTAAGCAATATTATAAATTATTAAGCAAGATTTCTTATTAGCAAACTTTTGGCTTTATCGCTCATCTTCAAATAAAGTTTTCGGTTTGTTGAAGATTTATATACCATTGTTAGAACTTTTGAACTTGCAGATACAATCGATAATATCAATAGTAAGCTAATACGCTGGTTATTAAAAACACAAAAATAAGAATATTGCATTGATCGATGGATTATACCTTTTAAGTTCAAAAAAGTTGTTTTAATTGTATTAAAAAAAAAAGCTAAAATGGAATAGATTGATAAAAAAGCCAAAGATTTGGGCTTTCTTTATAATAAGTATAGTTTATTAGATATTAATAATGAACAATATCGATTAAAAACGCTTTTTCGATTTATATTTATATTCAAAATTGAGAATATAGATTTGGATATTCCTATTAAGTTAGCAAATCACAATATAATGGTTTAGGAACATTTGAGTATTAATATTTCAACTAAGAAAGTTAATTGCAAAATAAACTTGATGAACGCTATAATAATTCATTATCGAACTTTTGCTAAGCTTAACAATCATATTATTGAATATCAAAAGATTAATAAATATATTACCTTTAAAGTATACAAATCAACATACAAGATTAACATATTATAGGTATAATATTCTTTTTATCTTATTATACAATATATTCGCCTCGACGACGATATATTACGATACAGCGCTGTATAGTATAAGATACACGTACGAAAAAGATACAAAGCGCCTTTTTAAGCCATTATAACGGAAACGGGCTTTATTATATCGGCGAAAAGATCGCGGGTGGTCGATAGTGACTATACACAGCAACAAGACCCTTTTTCGTCTATCTTTTTCCAAATCCGAATTGAAAAAAAAACTAAAAATATATTGCTTCCTTTTATTGTATTTGGAAAGTTTTAATAATCGACGGCTTTTCAAAGAATCAACGAGCTTTTACAAAAAGCCGAACAATAAACAACAACTCATTGCAAATATATAATTGTATTTGTTAACTCTTTAGAAAGGATTGTTAAAACCTTTATCAAAAAAAAAATGTATATTATTATACCAATTCAAGAAGCGATTCTAATATACATTGCAAACGTTTTTGTAATAAGTATAATTACAAGCTTAAAAATCCTTAAAGTATAAAAAGGTATAACAATAATCGAAATGCTTATAATATAAACAAGAATCGTAAAGATCTTCAAAGTTAACAAATTATCGATTATTCTTTAAAGCGAGGCTTTTAAAACAAACTTTGCAAAGAAAAACATTGCTAAAACAACAAAAATGAATAAATATATTTTTGCTAAATATACTCTTTTCGCGGGTTTACATTGTAATAACCTTTTTTTGATTCGAGAAAACTTAGTTAAAGTTATCCTGAATATTAAGAATGAAAATATCCCGGAGGTGGTAGAATGTAAATCGGGTTAAGTATTATACTTTAAATCCCTAAAAATAAAGAATACTTTAATAAAGAATATTTATAAATCAAAGATTTGCGAAATCATTAAAGCTATATGTCACGGGATATGGCTATCCCTGGTGTTATTCCTATACTTCTAGCACATTCCTTACTCCTCTTACTTATCCATATTTGGATATACTAGCCCCACTACAGTAGAGGCTACGTATCCTTTACCGAGGTAATACTTCTACCGAGGCACTATTATTGCTTTATATCACATTTATATATAAACCTCTAGCTATTAGAGTTTGAGATCAAGTTAATCAAGCTTTTCTCTATCATATAAATCTAATTCCCACTATTTACACTATTAAACCATATTTTTGTATTGTTTCTTGATTTTCACTATTGTGATTTATATTATACTATCGCATGATAGTTATAAGCCCGGTTAGCTCTTAATATTGCCAATATTTTGTTATCGCTTTAATTGATATTTTTACGATTTTTATACTCTTTTTACCTCTTTAACACTTTCAAATTCTACCACCAATCTTTATCCAAACCTTACCATTTTCACTATGGCGTTTGTCCTTGTCAAGCTCAATACCAGCGATAATTGGCCAAAATGATACATCGGATTACAAAGTCTCTATACCTTATATAATCTTTGGGGTACTTTCAATCTTAATATTAAGTTTTCATTTGATTACAAGCTTATCGATTGATTGATTATCCCAAAACCTTTTCTTTTTACCTTTAAAACAATGGCTAATCAATTGAATCGCGAATATACTGCGAAATTTGTAAAGAATATCGTTGAATATGAGTTTGCTATTGCAAAGCTTATCATAAACGTTGTTATAGAAAAGGCCTCAAAATCAAAAGTTTTTTCTTTAATTCAACCTAAACACTCTAGCTATTTAACTCCGAAGAATACTTTAAAGAAGTATACGATTTGGAAAACCGATTATTGCAACTATAAAAAGGAATATAACTCGAAATACAAAAAATATTAGAATATATATATTTAAATAATTACAACAATTAATTTTGTTTATTTAATGAATCTTTAAATAAACGCGAAAAATAATCATATACTTTAATAAATAATCGGCTACTTCAAATTACATCTTTGCCCTACCAACAATTAAACCATTACAAAAGTTCAAAAGAATTACCTTAATGTATTTGCATTTGTTATCATCGCTCGAACTAGTAGCACTAAATAAGTTCAAAAATAATAGATTGTTTACCAAAAAGCAATAATCTATAATATCCCTAATATTAAAAGATTATTAATTATCAAAAAGTTCTTTATCGCAATCAAAAAGTTCGATTTTTATTAGGTTAAGGGTATACAACGAAAAACTATTACTACTTTTTCTCACGCCAACGAAAAGCTTTTTACTCTTAAACAAATTGAGCAAGATTTCTTTTTGTTAATACAAAACGCTAAAAAAGTATTTTCCAAAAAAGCTTATATTACACTTTCAAGTTATTCGATTTCATCCAATTCTTTTTTATTCAATTCTTTCTTTTCCAATATCTTTTCTTCCAATAAAGTCTTTTGTTTTAATAACAAATCTTTTAACAATAATAACAAATCCAAATGCTCTTATCGTAAATACATTGATTTTTGCAAACATTGATATATTATTAATATATGTTACCGTTTATAATAAGCTTTTATATTTAGGAGTAATATTTAATACAAAATCATGCTAAATAATACCAAGATTTAAAATATTAAAGCATATCTAAAAAACCTAAAATAAAAGAACTTATATAAGGCATTAAAAAAGAAAGGTTAGTTAAATACTATTAGTAGCTTTAATGTTGTTAGTAAGGAAGATAAATCGAAATTCCTCCTTTTTTTTGCAATTACTATTAATATTATATTAATAAAATCTAAAGATACTAATAATATATACTTTTCCGCTTTATTAACTTTTCTTTACTATTTTTTCTAGAGCATTTTTTTTGATAACTATAATGCTTTGTATTTGGTTAACAATATTAAACTTTTGGATGGGGATATATATCGATCAATAAATGCTAACGATTTTATTGAATTTGCAATTACTTTTTTTCTTATTTTTGGTAAAGGCATTCGCATATTCAAAAACCTTTTATACAACGAGTTCGATTTTAATACTAAGGATTTGGTATTTAACGACGTAGCTTTTGTGTTAAACTTTTATATCAATCTTATTTCAAAATCTTTTATAAAAAAAAAAAAGGCGTAGTTTTGTAATAGCAACGATACATTAAAAATTGGGCCTATAGAAAACAGTCGTATATTAGCCAATTGCGTTCAAAAGCATAAATTAGTTATTATTGAATACAAATTTGTTTCTTTTTTTTATTCTTTTGATTTTTTCTTTGTTTTTGTGAATTGCGTTGTGATGGTTTATCCGATTGCTTTTCATTAAATCAATTAATCGTATCGATACTTGTGTAACCAATCTATCCCAAAAGAGGATTTTAGCAAACTTTGGTATAAAAAAGCAGGATATTTAGGCAAAGAAGCTCTAAAGTATCTAATCCGTATAGCTAAAGGAGTTAGAATTAAAAGAATTGTTAGGATCGATTGCATTGATTGTACTACTACGTATACAAAGCAAATCGTTTTATACAAACCTAATAATTCTTTTTCTTTAAAACCTTTTTATAAAATCCAATGGGATCTCTTTAATTTTCCTTGTGAGTATATTAGCGCTTCTTGACTATTAATTATCAAGGATATGTTTAATAACAAAATATTCTCTTTCATTTTGAATCAAAAAATATATACCGAAGTTTTCGAGATACTATAAAACTTTGTAGTATAAGTTTATCACAAATATGAACTTAATATTGTTGTTATAAAGTAAAACAACGATACATCGATTATTAATATTAAAAGCATCATTATTTTCGAGAATTGGATCGTTAAAAAAAGCCTTGAATTTGAACTCTCACTTTTTTATATATACGAACTTAACGGCGGCGTTAAATGTACAGATCAAGAAATTATAACAAAACAAATCAAAATAAAAATTTTTTCAGGATTATTTGATAAGATATAAATGAAGGCAATGTAAACCGTTATTTACCTTTATAATATAAATCCTTTAAAAAGCAAAGGCTTCAAATGTTTAAACAAAGTTTTTGATTCTTGGTTTCGTTAATATTTTCAACGATACGATTTTAACCTTGCTAGGTTTGCTATAGATAATCTAAGACTTGATTGAAGTAGTATATATCGTTACGGTTGTTGTGCGTACTTATTGAATAAAGATAGAGAAGTAGGTATAAAAAGTAAATGATACAAAACTAATCCGAAAGTTTACATTGAGTATTTGGTTGGGTATATGCTTAGAATGCATATCTACAAGATCTGGATTCCGAAGTTTGATAAAGTTATTATTATTCGGAACATCATTTTCGACGAATATTATATTTATGAAATAAACAAAGCTTATAGCATTATTAATGTTATACTCGATTTCAATTTCAAGAATCTTATCAAAAAGTTTAATATTTTCAAGGAAACGGATACTAATAAAGCTATATTCAATTATAAGTTAAATAATTCAATTTCAATCATAAACAAAAAGGATAAAGATATTTCCAAAGCTATATGCACTTTAGAAACTTTTATCGAGATATCAACCTTAAAGATAGATTTAAAGGATATTAAAATATTAATATTTTTCGGGCCGGCTTTTTTATTTAGTAGTAAAAACTATAATAATCTAGGGGAATCTTTTCCATCGATTTTATAAGCTTTGAAACCTATGGAGGGGGTAAAACCTAGTATTGAAATACAACCAAACTGTTTAACATCGGCAACTAAAAATGTACTAGATGGTGATCAAGTTAATTCTACCAATTGCGGATCTCTACGCTTTCTCGTTGCATTTTTGATTATTCAAAGCAATGGAATAAACTACGAAATTACTAGAGCATTAATTCAAATTCAAGATCAAATTTATAATTCCCAGAATAAAGATCTAGTAATCGCTAGTAAAACATTTAATATTTCAAGTTAAATAAAGGATGAGATAGATTTTCAATATAGATCGCTTTTTGTTGAACTAATAGAAATCCTTATACCTTATAAAATCGAAGAACCAGTTATATTTTTTCGATCTTTACCAAAAACATGTACGATAAAGGAATATCAAGATCAATATACTTTAGTTTTTGATCTCTATTGTTTTTTTAAACAAGCTCGAACAATTTAAGTAGAAATATCCAGAACTAATTTCAATCCAAACAAATTCTAATCATTTTCTAACTACCAATTTGATCGTTTTGATTAACTTATTGATTAACTATGTTTTATACGATGCTTTTAATATCTATATCAATAAAATACCAAAAATAGATCGATTAATATATTTATTGGAATTGTTATTGTACAATCTTTAAGGTCAATTCGAGGTAATAATCTTCTAAACGAATTTTATAATACTTTTTGGCCAAATCAAAATGATTTAAATGATTCGGAGGAAAAGAATAAGTTTATTACATTCTACAACGTTATTGCTTTTATAATTAGTTTTAAGCTAACTTTTTCTTTGCTTTCAAAACCTTCAAATGTTCTTCCAAAAATGCTCAAATTTGCTGCACCATTATTTCTTCGCTTTTATAATCAATTAGACAAACATGTTTTTAGATCTTAGTTCAAAAAGGATTGCGATAAAGAGATTAAAAACCTTAAGGATAAACAAACTTAAAGGGAAATCGAAATAGAGTCGAATAATATTTATTCGATTCTTTTTCAATAAATCTTCAACTACAAAAACGACTTTAAAGGGTATATAAATTAATATTGCTTATATTTAATAGTTCGAGAAGATCTCCAAAACAAAAGCACGATCGAATTTATTTATGCTGCGATTTTCGCCATTAGGTTGTTCCGCATTATAATAGCTATGATTGCTAAATACGATCTGGAAACTAAACAATTTAACATTATTAACGCGTTCGTTAACGTTATGAAAGACTCTAGTGGTGTTTCTGTAATATACCTACTTCCGGATAGATATAAAGTATTTAGCAAGCATATTATTATTGATTAAGCTTTATATAATCTCCGGAACTTATTTGCTTTGTAGTATAAGGAATTTATCACTACCTTTGTGTCTCTTAGCATAATACAATACAAAGAGGAACTATATATTTACATAACTTAAAACAAATGTATTTCAATACTCTTCTTTGTAAACGATATTCAAGTTATTTATTACAGAAAACATACCAAAACAATCTACAAAATTATCGAAGGAATTAAAAGGAAATACGAACTATACGATTTGGATGATATTTCGTGGTTTTTGGGAATTCGAATTATAAGGGATTGAAAACTATGTAAGCTTTGGTTAGCTTATGATACCTATATATCCAAAATAGTTAAGAAATTCGGTTTTGCTAATGGCAGCGTCGCTACCCCTTTACTCATTATGATATTTATTAAATACAAAAAAATTGTAGTTCTCTTTTTTATAAAGGTTTATTAGGAAAAGGTTGGCTTTGTGTTTTATATAGCTATTACCATTCGATTAAACGTTGTTTTTGCAGTTTTTCAATTAAATCATTATTTGATTAATCCGTCGAAGAAGTATATGAGAGCTGTAAATCATTGTTTACAATACTTATAGAATACAAAGTATTTAAACTATGAATACGGCGGAAATCCATTACCTCAACTTTTATCCTACTTCGATATTTCTTTTGCGAATGATCCTGATTCTAAACGGTCTTTACAAGAATATATTATGTTTTTATTTGGAGGCCCTATTATTTGAAAGGCTTTTCGCTAAGCTATTATCACTATATCTACTACGGAAATAGAGCTTTTGAATATTAAACGCATTATTAAAAAGACTATAGCTACTTTTAAACTTTTAAAGAAAGTTAATTTAATAATGCGGGAATTTGTTACAATTTATTGTGATAATACCCAAACTATTCGTTTTGTTGTTAGAGAAAACAAGCGTATTACTACGAAGTTGCGTTATATTGATATTCAAAATATATAGTTTCATTAGGAATACATAAATCGAAGGTTTCTAATGTTCTATTTGACGATTAAAGATATGCTTGTAAATGGATTAACAAAGAATTTGGGTTGTTAACCATTCGAAAGATTTATATCGTTAATTAATTTATAAGATATTAAATTACGCATTACAAAAATCAATTAAATCTTGTACTTCAACATTATATATCCTATAACAATACCCTTTTCTATCGCCCGCTACTTTTTTTGGCTTTTCGCCTAATAACAATGGCCCGGGCCAAATCCTACACCTTCTGATCATTATCGTCATTATCGTTATTTTCGAAGACAAGGTTTATAAAAGCATTCATAAAGCGGCCCGCTATAGTAGGATTTGCATTACTTACATTTTTCAAACCCTTTGGGTATAACTCCTTTTCTTTCTCCTTTCTTTTTACAATTATCTTTTCCTTTTTCTTCTATTTTTTTTCCAATCCCTTCTCCTTCTTCAACTTCTTTTTATAATAGAACAACATCATTTTTAATATTGTTCTAAACGATTTAAGCTTTTATATTTCATTTAATTGTTATTTTCATATTTTCAATATAAAGGGTAGAACTATTTATCAACTTTGTTTTTCTTTTAACTTTAGCTTTAAAAAAGTTAATCGTTATTGTATAAAAGTAATTAAAGAGTTTAATATAAAAATGATTATAGTATCCATAATACTTTACACCGGTTAAGTTAATATTGCGATAGTATACACTATTGCTTTACTTTGCGATTAACGATTTTATATATTAAACGCAAAGCATAGCATTCCTTTTTTCTTTTATCTTTAGCTTTTTGTGTTTAAATGCTTTTCCTTTCACTCCTTTTCTTTTTCTTTTCCTTTTTCCCTTCCCTTTTATTTTTACAATTATCTCCATCTTTCTCTTTTTAGTATTACAAATACTAGAACTTGCAACCCTTTTCGCTTCACTTTCCACAAACTCTTCATTTCTACCAGAACTAACACTTTGAGGAGGGGGTGGACGACTCTGATAATTATTACCAAAAGGATTTATAAGGTCATCCAGATCCATCTCCTCCTCTACTCCAAATCTAACCGGACGCTAAAATCACATTAGTACTATACCAAGCAATTAGCAGGTTCAGGAGTATTTACTTTACGCTTACGCATACTGCGTCTCACAGGATCAGCCATAGTTACTAGCGAAGGAGGGGTCATTAGTAATAATGCTTTAACAAAGGCATCTAAAAAGGGGATCCTAAAAAACATTAGGTGAGGGTTACATTAAAAGCAATAGTATATATAACCATTACCCTTATCGTTAATTGATAGCTTCTCTTAAACCAACGTTACTTTAGAAAACGAAAGGCTTTTATTTTCTTCTTCTTTTTCTTTCTTTTCTTTTTCCTTTTCCTTTTTTTGCATACTAAAGGAGGAGGAAGATAGAATCATTGCCGAGTAATTGATTAATACAAATAATGAATCCATTTTACTTGTCGATGTATCTCTCCCCTTTAAAATCGAATTAGAAAGTAAAAACATCCTATAAAAAGAATATCTATACGGTTTAAAATCTTTTAAAGAAAAAGTTAATCGACGAATGGAAGAAAAGCGTATATTGCAGAGATCATTTATATAACTAAGGTAAAATAAATGCTGAGAATAAGCTATCAAATTATATGGGAAGGCTATATTTGATTATATTAAGGAAGTTATACAATTTCAAGTTTAAAACGCGGGCGTTTATTGTTTTAAATCTACAATATATTATGCTTTACAAACAACGTTGTTTATTATCTAAGCAATAATTACTATCGAAAAACGATTTAATTTGGTGGTTAAACAACGATTTCTTTACTCTCTTCGTTGTTGATGCTATTGAGCTATCGCTAGCTAAGATTATGTGCATTATTACTAATAATATGTATACACAATAACAAACATCCATATTGTTAATTTATATAATGCGATTTTGTTGTTTATGTATTTCTTTTGTTATATTGCAAATTAACAACGTTGTCGTTGTTTTGGGGGGTGTATCACAGGATATAACTATCCTTGATATTATTCCTATACTTCTAGCACATTCCTTACTCCTTTTACTTATCCGTATTTGAGTATACTAACCCCACCACAATAGAGGCTACATATCCTTTATCGAAGTAATACTTTTACCAAAGCATTATTACTGCCTCATATTACATTTATATATAGACCTCTAGCTATTAAAGTTTAAGGTTAAATCAATCAAGCTTTTCTCTATCATATAAATCTAATTCCCACTACCTACACTATTAAACCATACTTTTGTGTTGTCTCTTGATTCCCACTACCGTGACTTATATCATACTATCGCATGATACTATATACTTCGATTTCCTAAAGATATAGTATAACTATTGCGTACATTCAATACCAAATACTTTATTCAACGCAATTAACAAATAGGTCGAAATCATTAAAGAAATGGTAAAAAGAAAAACTTAAATCCAAACCGGTATTACCCTGGTAAAATGCTTCAAAAGTTTTGAAAACAACGCGAAGAATATTTAAGTAATTAGTTTTACTATTCCAATCGCTCTTTTTCGCTTATTTAAAGTTACTTCTTTTTTCACTTTTTTACTTTTTTGTAGTTAAATAAAGTTTTACAAATAAAGTTGCTAAATTTATTGCAATATCTATTATTGCACAAAATCTATACAATGTAACAATTGTAGTATTGCAAAAGTTAAACATTAAAAATTAATGTATAAACTATGCTTAGCGTTTGTAAAGTATAATAAATATTATAGTCCGTTTTCAACAAAATACAAAGATTACTTGTTAACGCTTCGCAGTATAGCCGAAGGTAAGCTATAATGCAATTTGACTAAAGCTTAAATGAAACTAATCCATAGAAACAATTGAGCGATTTAAAAAGTGTACGCTTTAAGGATAGTTATATGCATTGTACAAACAATACATATATTCCAAATAAAGGCTCAAAACTTTTAAACGTTCTAAAGTATACAAAGCTTTATATAATTGAATGCCGCTTGGATCCTAGCGTTTATCTATATCAAGATCCAAATATTAACAATTTTGAGGGAAATAAACGATAATGTTAAATATATAACAGATATAGCAATATTGCAAAATAGAATATCAAAATGTTTTAATGCAATCCCAAATTAAATGAATCTAAAGCTTTTGTTATAGAACAATATACGCAAAGCTTGCATTAAGGATACGATAAATACTAACAACGATAAGGCTACAATAATCATATAATTGATTAAAACTATTGATTCTACTAATAAATAAAGACCCGAACCAATACAACAACGAAGGCCATAAAAAAAGCCTAATTCTATATATAACGATAGTATAAGCAAATATAAAAAAAGAAGCGGGAGTATATAATATTTTGCTTCAATTTGTTTACAAAAGCGAAGCGGATATAGTTTATATCCAAGAACCTTAAAGCTTACCAAACACCAAAACACAAAATCACTCGGCATACAAATGCTATACCCCTTATAATTTATAGGAATTGAAGAGAGCAATCAAAAAGAAAGCTAAACAACTAAAAACTATATTGTATATACAGCGAGGGGCTGCGATACAAATATAACAATAGCATGATAAACGTTGTAGAGATGTAGTATAGTTTGAAGTAAATGGCCATTATATAGTTAATATCTACTATAAACCCAATATTATAACAATAATACATTATATAACGAATATCACTCCGGCGCTTTGTATATTAATGGGAAAGGATTTTAATGTGAAATATGATATTTACAAATCAAGAGTATTATCGGCTATTTAAGGAGCCTCGCTTATTAATTAGTTATAGGATATTAGTATGAACTTTATTGGCGAAGTGGGGATACTTATTTATTGTGTAAAGCATATAATTGATTTTACTTTCTCTAATATACCTTTCGCAAAGACAATAATGCGCTGGGATATAAATTGCGGATCGGATTATTATATATAGATCATTACTATTTCAAGGCGAAGTATAATATTTAACAAACGTATTGGATATAGGGTTATCGAAAGCGGTTTATGTATATTTATTAATCTAATAAAAAGCAAAGCATATTAATTATCGAAAATCGGAAATATTATTACGAATATTAAACTGAAAATAATCGCAAAACGGTTTATTAATTTATTTCAACGATCGATATGGATTATAAAGTAATTAGTAAGCAATTGGGTATAATCAATGTTTTAATAAATCAACGAAAATGCAATAGCGTACAATTTATATAAACACTTTAATAAAACCTTTAAAGATAAAAAACAAATGTTTATTGCAATGTACAAAGCGAAAAGAAAGTATTAAAGAAAAGTAATCGATAATGTATTGAATAATATAGATTTGTATAAAATAGTAGATTGATACAAAGCAACCCTCTTTTTTAAAGCTTCGTTGCTTATAATTAATAGTTAATCGATCGAAGGTATAAAAGAGAAAGTATAAGCTTTATTAAATAAAATATTGTATAAATATAATAATATTAACGATCTAGAAGCGGATCCGATATTAGAAAGTTATGTTTTTACTTTCCTTTAAAATACTATTATATCCTTCAAAAAGGTAAAACGAAACATTATCGAAGTCTTAAATACTTCGCTAGAAATTGATAGGATTATAGTTAAACTTTTGAAAGTTTATTAGAATAATGTTAAAGAATATTTATATAATCTTTTCGAATATTGTTTTAAAAGAAGCTATTTTCTCAAAGTTTAATAATTAGCCGAAATAATAATATTACCCAAAATTGATAAGAAAGATAAAAGCTTTATACGCTTTTAGTATTCGATAGTTTTATTATTCTGTATAAGCAAAGATTTGAAACAAATCATTGCAAAACGGATAATATGGATATTGTTAATGTATAGTATACTAAGCCTTTAGCATTGTAAAGCTTTGTTTAAACAATTGGCTATGGATTTAGTTATAGCATTCGTATATAACGTGAAATACGCTTTTGCTAGGAAACGGAAGGTTATATTGATTACAATGGATATTTAAAGTGTATTTAATACGTTGCTACTTTAGCGGTTATTAAAAAGGATATAGGATTAAAATTGGTTTATAACTCTTTTGAAATTGATTCAATTGTTTTTATAGGATCGCAAAGTAATGGTTAAGCTAAAGGATGTGTATATAAACGAATCGCAAGTACAATATAGTATCTTTTAAAGCTCGCTTTTATCTTTAATGCTTTATATGTTTTATTTAACGGAACTTTTGAATTAGGATTAAGCTTTTCGCTTTAAATATATAAACGATATCGCGCTTTACAAAATAAGCAATATATTGGAAGAGAATACTATAACGATTACGTAAGATGTACAAAAAATCGAAGCGTGAGGATAAGCTAATAAAATCCCTTTTGCGTTAAAAAAGTTGGAGATGATATATTTTACTTGTAAACGTTATATATACGCTTTGGAAATGGTTATCTTTTTTATATTAACTATATGGCCTACAATAAACATATTGAACGATATAAAACAATCGGTGTTGAAATAGTTAAAAATATAGCTCGATTGTAAACTTACATTTAAAAAACATATTATAAAACAAATGAAAAAAGCACGAAAAATAGTGTTATATATTAAACATTTTGCTAATACGTAATATAGGTTTTTTATAGCTTTTTTACGAAAAGCTATTATTATATATATTCTGCTTTTGTTATTATACGAAGTAAAAGCGTAATACTCGGGATAAACGAGATTAAATATAAATAACGGTTATTTACAAAGTACTATAGTAGTAGTAATTCATAATCGATTTGATCTATCTATAGCTATAGCTACGCTGACCATGCGATTTGCCTATAATATATACAATAATAGATGTTTTGTAAAGAAAAAGTAGAAAAAGCTTCTACAAAACAATCTTCCATTCCCTAGAAGATCTCCGAGATGCTTATAGCTATTGTCCGTTTTATCAAACATTAATAACCCGTGATATCGGCAAATTGAAGATATTCTATTTTGCTTTATTAATTAGAGTTAATATATCGAATTGTATAATCATTACGAATCAAAAAATGTGCTTTCTTTTTTCAGTTTGGATTTGAAAATAAATTTTCCCTATTTCGCACTCTTTCTGTAATCTATATGCTCTCTATAAAAGTTTTTCTATAAAAACGTATTTATTTATTGTTTTGCTATTCACTTTTTTGCTCTTTATTTATGTTTTTCTGTAAATAGCTTTATTTTCATCAAGTAACTTTTTGTTTAATACTTTCTTTTTTTCTTTTTTAAAGGCTATATAATTAAAGGTCCGCCCCATCTCTAAATCAATAAATCTTTTTCCCTTTTCCTCAAATTAATCATCAAATCTCATTACGATTTCATTACGATGCTTTTTAAGAAAAACAAAGCTTGTAATAAGCTTCCGGTATATTCCCGGGGTTTTTTCGAAGCTTTATTTCGAGAATGTTGCATTAAGTGTTTATATAATCTTATTATGGAGCTAGATTTGATTTATATTTATTAATACAGAAAATGTGAACGTTGTTGTAGAAATAAAGCTTTTTGCTAAAATATAAACGTACCTTTTTTGTACCTTTACCAGGGCTAATATTAATATATATGTTTGTAAATCTTTATTGATTATATAAAGATTATACAAAGCGCTTTCTTTATTGTTAATGTTTATATTGCAAGCAAAACGGAGGATACCGTTACCCTTGCGTATTATAATGAATAGAATCTAGAGTTCTTTATTACGGAGTTTGGAGTTAAATATTATAAAAAAATGCTCTAAACAATTAATGAAGAAATTACTTTCCCGATATTTGCTTTAAAGCAATATCGTACCCTTTTTGTAATCGTGATGAATGCGATTATTGTAATAACCAAAGTATAATACAAAAAAGGTGCTATTGATATCGAAACTATTCGGGTTTAACAAACAAAAACTTTTAAATCGATTGCTTTTAATTTTATCACTTTTTTGGATTTGTATAAAACTTAGATATATTATCGAACCTTTTGCAATGGGCTTTCTAATATATATAGTATAACTTTATTGATGAAATTAATAATGATACTAAAGGTACAAAAGTTGTTATAAGCTTTTTCAATAATATATAGGGGTTTTATTTATTAGATTAAATAGGTTTTTAAGTGATTTGTAGAGTATGTAATGATTTTCTATCAAGTAATTTAGTAATATCTTAGATATTATTAATCGATACTTTTAAAAATAATCTATACTATAGTAAAAAGCTAGTTTTCATTAGCTATATCGCTATTGCTTTGAATGCTAAACTATTCCAAACCAAATGCTTAATGGAAATAATGCGTATGCTATATCGCAGATCTATATATTATATTTCGAAAACTAAGCATTTAAATAGTATATATTCTGTCGTTTATTTTCTTTATTTACATCGATTGCATTTTAGAGTAATGCTGGGTACCTTGTGGCTATATAGGAAGCCTTTTAAGCCAATCTTTTCTATTCTAATTGCTAATGCTATTAATAAAACCCTTTTTAGCATTTCGTTGTATATTGCTATTCTAGCTTTTTGAATTCTATGATTGCGATAAACTAACGTTCTCTATCTAGTATATTTGTTTTATACACTTTGCCATTCCTTTAACCAATTATTTTGGGTTTTTCGTATGATCAAATCTATTGCGAATAATACAAAGAGTATTTATTTATCAATTATCGGACTATGATTTTAATGAAACAAAACCCCTTTAATCCCTATACTTTTTATAGCCTATTTGTATTTAAATATTCCAGGAATAAAAGGATTTATTATTTTCCTTTTATATTTTTGGGTTATTCTTTTAACTTTATTGTATATATTTCGAATTAAATCTATTATTTCTATTGCTTGGATTTTATATCTCGTTTTTGCTTGAAGTTTGTTAAAGTAAAGCTTTAAAGGAATGCATATTGTCTTTGTATAAAGAATTAATATAAAAGTGACTTTAAAGCCTTTATAAACTAATCGAAAAAAAGCATTTTATTATTTCTAAAGCTTTGGAGTAATACTTTTCTTCATTTTCTTTATTTTATTTAGTATATATTATACAATTAAAGTATAAGTAATAGCTAGCATTATCATTATTTTGTAGATTTGTTGTGCATTATATAGAGTTATTCCTCATATAAAGAATATTGTATATGTTAAAGCCAAAGTCTGGATTATTAATTTATATTCGATCCTTTTTATATATTTTTATCATTTTAATTATTTATCGATTTAAAGGCTTAACATTTTAATACTTATGCGTAAATTGATTATAATGGAATTAAAGGCGATCGAAACAATAAGATCATATTGTTTAGAGTTTCTAGTAAAATGTAAAAGCTAATATTTCTCCAGGGCGAATTTGGCTTTGTAACGTTTTGTTTAATCCTGGCATTTGTTGTATATACATTATAGAGTCTAGCAAATATCTATAATAATAACACTCTATACCAAAATGTTAATATTGTTTATAAATCTTATTGTGTTACCCTTTTGATATGCTATAAAGCAAGTTTCGATTAATTCGTTATTATAGAACAGAAAAAGAATCGAGTTTAACAGCGATCCTTACGGGATATTATTGTATGTTAAGCGTTGAGGGCTTGTATAATTGTTTATTTGCATATTATTATATTTATCGATAAAGAAATTGGTTATTATATTAATTAAATATTTGGATATTCGTTTTTGGTATAGAATATATAACAATCGCGGGTAGGAAACGTTATCGAATACCTTTATATCACGGAGGATAGCTACGAATATATGAAAGGATATCGGGAAGGGATAAAGGTATAGGTATAAAACAGTGATTGTATTGTTATCTATCTTTCTAAATACAAAATCCATCCACTCTTTATATATTATATATAAGTGATTACATGTGATAATACGTGATCATTGTATAACTTGGTAATTATAAGGATCTATAATACTTTGATCTATAATATTAATATAAATTATAGTATTCTTGTATACAAAATTTGGATCCTTGTAGAACAATACGTTATATTGCTTTTAGCTCTGTAGATCAACAAGCGATTAGTATTTTTATGCATTTACTAAAGTAAAGGTTAAAAGCCTTCGATAATCTTAATCTTGGCAATCTCAAAAAGGTTAGTAAACTTATGCTTTTATTGCTAAAGGATCTTCAAAAGCGTTATATTCGGCAAATACATGCTTCGATAAAGTATATGCTTCAATAAACACATACATACCACGCATTTAGTGTAATATACTCTCTAGATCATATATATAGTATATAATCTAACTATAATGCAAACAAAATGAGTGAATCTACAATTACACATTGTTTAATATTTTAAAGTAAACAAACAAACGGAAAATAAGTTAATGATGTATACGCAATTTCCTTCACGAATAGTTGAATAAATGTAATTCCATATAATTCCATGGATGCTTGAATTGTTGATCCTATATACAGCGATAACTATGATTAAAGGGATTCATTGTGTGTTTGTTAGATTTGATCGTTTTGTAGTGTATTGTTGTTTTGTTGTGATTCTCATTGCATAGGTATTTAATTATAGCTTTAATCCCTTAATTCTTCAATTCTTTAAGAATAAACACCAATAGCAGCAACAACAACAACACCAACAATAACATCATTAATAATAATACCATTAATATCTTTATTATCAATATGCTTTGTTATAGCTGCAATTTCTGGGCCGGGAATTTTTTCTATGCTTGGGAAATATTAGCTGTCTTCCGTCGTTACGCCGTCTTTGTTTTTTTTGTTTTTGCTCTTGCTTTTTTTGCTTTTGCTCTTACTTTTTTGTTTTTTTTTTTTACTTTTTCTACTATTTCTTCTAATCCCCTTACCTCTCGTTCGCTCTCGGGATCCTTTAATTGTACCCCCGTTCCCTTTCCCCTTTGCCTTTACCGTTGCTTTTCGTTTTTTCGTTTTTTCTCCTTACTCTTTCGATTCCTTTTTCTCTTATTCCTTCCAAACCGGTTCCTTTAGCGAGGGTGATAACAAGGATAAGGATAAGGATTAAAATAAAGATAAAAATGAAAATTCCTTACTCCGTCGAGAAGTAAGTACTATAATCACTTTAATAATACATTATTTATATTTCATAGGATTTTGGTAGGGATCTTAATGAATTGGGCAATGAAGGATTTGGAGTAGTATCTTTCACTCTTGTTATTCCTTTTATCTTGGCTTTTTGTACCTTTGCCAAGAAGATTTGGTTTTAAAGGCTAAAGAATCCTTATTCGTATATACAATATATAAAGTTGTTAATTGCTGAGCAAAAAGATAAAATTTGTTATAAAAACGCGGATTTTCAAAGAGTTTAATGTTATTGATGCTTTATATATATATATCGACTTTTGCTGGTATATTTGCATGTAATAGCGGATGATTTCTTAGCCATGAAAACTAATAACAATGGAAAGGTATAATACTTCTTTTTCGCTTTATATTATGATTGCTAATCATATAATTATAAAAAATAAAGCGTTTCCAGGTCGCTTTTCGGAGCGTCTTGAAGTATATCGATCTTCAAATGGTTTCGAAATTGGCGCAAAATGGAACTACATTGAAAGCAAATTCCTTTGAAAGCGAGTATATTTCGAAGAATTATTTTGTAACGGCAAAAATAAAAAGAAAGAGAAAGGAAAAAAAGATGAATAGTGGTAATGAAAAGGTTGTTTGTAAATAAACTTCCTTTAAAGTAGAAATAGAAAGTAGGGTATAGAATAGTAAAGTATAAAAGGAGTACTATAATATTAATTTTTATTGGTCATGTTGATTATGATCTGAATACTATGTGATTCCCAATCATTCGATAACCTTTGTAATTCGATCTTTAGTGTCTTGCATATTGATTAGTTTAATAAAGTATTCAAACTTTTATTGAATGAAATTCTTAGTAAATCCATTTATTGGTATATCAGCTATTAGTAAATATATAATCAAGAATCGTTTATTAGTGTATTTTTGATAAAACCATATATTCTGAATATCCATATACCTAAGTTTAATAGAGATTCTTTTATTCTCACTAACTACCAATCGGATCGTTTAAGTATTGTCGCAAAAAATATTAATAAGCTTTTTCACCAATATTTTGATTTTCTTTAAAAGCCTTAATATTGCTATTGCTTCTTTGGTTGATCTTTCCATATCTAAAAGTTCTGTTTTTATAGTCGAGATAGTAATTGTATTTTATCTTATGGTTTTTTATACAATGGCATCACTATACAATATAATCATATAGTTTTAAAAGGATCTCCAAATAACCATATTATCTGCAAAGGAAGTATTTGAAAAGGTTATCATTTAAAGTATATAATTATCTCTATAGCAAATAAAGAAATATCAAGATCTATATAAATATATAATACAATAATTTGTTGCTATAAAGTAATCCTTTGAAGGATTAATACTATATTTGTTTAGTTTGAAGGAAAGGAATATTGAATTGGCTTTAATTGTTATAATCAAATACAAAATTGATTCAACTTTTTCCTAATATTTCTTTATTTTAAAAAAAAAAGCCATATCTTTATTCTTTTCAAATACCATGATTGAAAATGATATAACTGCTTTTCCCTTTGTAAAACCAAACTTATAAGCGATCTTATCGATATAAGTATTATATATTAACTACAATTTCTTAAGTTGTTAATCTCTAGTAATTCGAATCCTTAAAAACCATTAAATGTCGCTAAGATCTTTAAGTTTATATCTAATTTTGATTTTATTAATTATTTGATCCTTTTAACGTTCATACCTTTTGTAATAAATCATTTGGATATTGTTAACAAAAAATAAAATGAATATATGGAAATCAGGAGATATGAAGATATAAGGCTTTTCTTTACATTTTACCATTTTTAGACTGGTGAATGTGCTTATGAACTTTTTATACTAAAGTGCAGGGGAGTTTTTCAAACTATATAGTGTACAATCGAGAGTGATGAATTTACTAAATATCTTATATCTATCTAACATATAATATATAATTGAATTTCTAATGAAATCTCGAGATATATTAACGAAAGTATTTATAATATTGTATTGCTTCGTTTCAAAATCATTCTTTGTTATTGTTGTCATTATTATACGAAAGGACTATGCAGCAAATGTAATTGTGTAAATCGATTCGATTGTTACTATATCTTGAAGATCTTTTTTAATTACTAATCGTAATCTACAACGATCGATATAACCGCTTTAATCATTTTTATAAGTAAATACTTATTAAAGTGGAATAAGCTTTGATTTAACCAATATTGTTTCAATTTCTCGCCAAGTGCTTTGATTTTGTAATGCTTTAATCTCGTAGTCACAATCCATTTTGAACTATTATCCAAATATATAAGTTTTAAGATTATAAAAGAATCTCGATGGTGATGGTATTATTGATTTTAGCATTTGTAGAAGATCCGTAACTTTGGGTTAAATCAAAAATGTAATTATCGGTTTATATTTTATTGCGGCAATTATTACGTTATATATAGTGATGAACTTACCATTTTGTTTATTTAGTTTATTCTTTTGTTTATTAGGTTAGAAAGTGTTATGGAAATCATTTAATTGTTGAAGTTCATTTCTGAATCTGTATAATTGAGTAATCACGATATCAATAAAAGTGTTAATTTTGTAATAACCATTTGCTTATTAATACAAACGATTTGAATATCTAGTATAATCTATTGTTTAATGCTTTATATGATCGGGGATCATATCAACGTTGTTAAGCGCATCGAATTTAGTATATTTCTTAATATTAATATTAAACCTAAAAATCTCTATTTGCAAAATATATAGCCGTTTAGTAGCTTTGTTGAACATAAATAACAAAAAAGATCTTTTAAATGTATTTCTTTCTATAGAAAACAATATTATATCTCCCTTCTCGTTATTGAGAATCGAATGATTATTCGATTTATTGTCCTCGAGAATACTATCTAATGTTGATGTTAATGGTTTTGATAGAGTTGTTGATTCTCTATAATCAAAGTTTATATAAGCTTTTTATAAATTAATCATTTTGAGCGGGCTTTTATTCTTCGTTATAAATACAATCAATAAGGATCTTGGTTCACTAGGAACTAACGTTAACTTATTAATTTTTATAATTATATCAGGATTTAACAAGGTGCCATATTCATTATTATGAATTGAAGTAAATGGCGAGGATTTTGTTACCAAATTCTTTTAATCCTCTTAATCTTTATTTATCCCCGAAATCAAAGACCCAAAGTATTTATAATTCAAATCAAAAGTGCACGCGGTTTTGAGCTCTTTTTGTACAGATCCTTCGATAAGTTCATTATCCATGTTCTTTAAAATAGTATTATCCGGCGATTCCATTTATTAAATATCCAGTTCAACGATCAAATCCTTGATTATTTGAATTAGTATAATATTAACAGTTTTGCTACAAAGATCGTTTTTATAAACAAATCTTTTATTAAATCTAATATTTCGTATAATAATAACTTTATCAAGCATAGGAATCCAGATATAGAAGATTACTATAGCAAAAATATATTCGATCAAATATTTAATATATACTTGTGGGTTAGTTTTATATCATTTTATTTTAATTCTAGTTTCTTTTTTTTTATTCAAGAAATATACACAGCAATTATACCTATATATCGTATTTTAATCGGGATATAGATTGTTAATAATCTTTCGTAACAACAATAATGAATATTACCTATAGTATTGTTTAAACCAAGAATTAATTATTTCGTTAAAACATTTTTAATCTTTTGCTTTTAATGGATTAATGTTATATAGATATATAGTAGCAAAAGCAGCTTTTATTTATATCTTATCCAGCAATCCAATTAAAATACATATTTTAATTTGTTTAATAATGATTTCTTATTCTACGCGTTTCGTTTTTTTTGTTAGGTTTATATGTAAGGGAAAAAAAGAGTTTAAGTTTTATATTCTTTTCAAAGATCCATTTTTCGAATGCAGTATTACCTTTGATCCCTATTACAAACGTATCATTGTTTTGCTTGATCATTACAATGTAAAGACTATACTTGCGGTATACCTATGCAACAAAGTTCTTCAAAACTTTAGAAACCTTGTTATACGTTTTTTGGATCAACGCAAAAGTAAAGATCTTTCCATTGTATATATCCTTGATTACTAGTAATTATGATACTCTGTTATAGGCACGGGAAAAATCGAACAAATCCTATTGAACTTTATAAAAAGGTTTAGGTGATTAATAATCATTAGGTAAACATGAAACAATCTATTTAACATATATGCATAAACAATCGACGCATTCTACTTGAGTGATTCCCTTGATTTGTACTTCTTTAGTTATCTTAACTAGATATTCCAATGTTTTCTTGCTAAAATACTTTGATCTTTTATACTATAAGTCGTTTGATTCCAATCGAGGTTTTATTGTTTCGCATGTTCAAAGAAAATGTTTATTAATCTTTTGGTTTTCAGTAAGCATTATAATACTCATGTTCATAGGAAGATTAGATTTATCAAAATAGTTAAAACAAATATTATATTCTAAAAAAACAAGATTATGCTTTCTAATACATTAAACAATAATAGTATTGTTAATTCGATTATCGATTCTAATTGTAACGTTAAATCCATTAAACCAAATATCCTTGTTACAAAAAAAGATCTCGAACACGAGATTAATATAAAAACTAGAAACAAATGTAACATTAGTTAGTGTAAGATTTGTACCATTTAGCAAAATTCTTTTGATTACTTTTTTGCTATGATCAACTATTGGCAAGCTTAATGATCCTATTTCAACGTAATCCGAAATATCGCTAGAAATGTACTTTCTGTTTACTAAAAAACTAGTATTGTTGACAATGTGTATAATATTATAATTATTCAACAAGATGCAGTTTGCTAACATATGCATGAAAGTGATTATAAATGTAGCAAAAGCGTTAGTATATTTGTTTGGATCGATAATGTAAAAAGCAATGTTATGGAGATCCTTTTTTTGTAAAGATTCATAAAATTGATTAGTTTAAATAATAGAAAGCTATTCTTTTTTGAATAAAATGTTTTAAAGATTATTATATTTTTTGTCTTTAATATATTTATTAATCTTTTTAATTTGCTTTTCACTAATAATCCAAATGAATTGTTCTATACATTTATCGGTAAAGGCTAATTCAATTATATAATATTCGTTCGGCTTATAACGATGGCTTGAACTAACCGATTGATTTTCTTTATAAGAATAATATTGAGTAACGTTATTGTTTTTCGATTATTGCTTTAATCCAGATAATTGTTGAAATTCTGGTTCTTAAATAGCGAAGGATCCTTTTAGTAATGGATTATAACCCATTTGATCGGCATGATTAGCGAAAAGATTATTGTATTATTCTAAAATAGTAGTATAGCATTCTTTTTTATCTTCAATGTTCAGAGTAATTAATTGTTGCTTCAACCAATTTGAAGCTAATTTGCTAAATACTTTCAGGAATTGTTTATATCCATAGATTCTTTGAATCTTTAAAAGGTTGTAGGCCGATACTTTGGTGTAGAATGATTTTCATTTTTTATATCATTTAATCGAGTCGATTTGTTTATTGTATACACTATTCAAGTAATCGATATATTTGGTTTGAATGGTCTTTAAGATTATTAAATCAATAAAAGCAATTTTTATATATAGATAAGCAATGATTTGTTTTAGGGTATAGTTTTATATAACATTCTGGGAAATTTCCAAGGTGTAGAATAAATCGATTATAGATATAATCCAATCGAACATGTAGCGGAAATTACTATGATTTTGATTATATTTACTCTTTTGAGTTTTATAGATCTTTTTTATAAGTAAGAAAGTCTTTGAGAGATCTTTTAGTATAGCAGGAATAGGATTCGCAGGAAGTTTAGGTTTAAGCATTCCATTTATTTCGATATCAATATTAGCATATCGATTATAGGCTTCAAGTTCTATAGCATGTTTATTATAACGTTTACGATTCTCTTCAAAAATTATAATATCTATGGAAAAAGCTTAAAATGGATTAGCATTCAATTAATCACGGAATTAGTAATTAAAAAAGTTAAAAATATCTGGATCGATATTGTTCCAGATATGCCTAAAACAACTAACGTTTTTGAATAATAAATATCAAAGGGATCAATCCGCTCGGCTATTGAAAGTGATATTTGATATAATGAAGAGAATGATTGTAAAGAATAGAAATATAATAAAAAATAATTAGGGATTAAGGGGAAAAAAGAAGTTGTATAATATCGATATTCGAATTGTAATTGTTGTAGAGATTTCGAGCACAAACCGAACTCATAATTATTACGGAGGATAACTACAAATATATGAGAGGATATTGGGAAAGAATAAAGATATAAATATAAAACAATGATTATATTATTATCTATTCTTTTAAATATAAAATCCATCTACTCCTTATATATTATATATAAGTGATTACACGTGATAACATGTGATCATTGTATAGCTTGATAATTATAAGGATCTATAATACTTTGATTTATAATATTAATATAGATTATAGTATTTTTGTATATAAAGTTTGAATCTTTGTAGAATAATGCGTTATATTGCTCTTAGCTTTGTAGATCAACAAGCGATTAGTACTTTTATATATCTACTAAAGTAAAGGCTAAAAGCTTTTAATGATCCTAATTTCGGCAATCCCAAAGAGGTTAGTAAACTTATACCTTTATTGCTGGAGGATCTTTAAAAGCGCTGTATTCGGCAAATACATACTTCGACAAAGCATATGCTTTAACAAGCACGTGCGTACCACGCATTTAGCGTGACACTTTATCATATCGAGATTCAAAAGATTAGCTATTTGATTTGAGAAAGATTTTCAAAACGTATATATTTGTTTAGTAAATAGTTTTAATACTATAATAATATCCTATATAAGTTTCGCTTCCATTTAGTGGATAGAGAGTGTCACGCTTCCGCTGCCCGGTTGGCATGGCAGACGTTCCGGTGCACGTGTACGACGTTACGGCTTACGTGCTCGATTAGCGAGTATATGCCGTATATATATTCTGTTTATACGATTTATATATATATAACAATCTCTTCTTTATAGCATAGTTAAATAATAATAAATTCTAAGAACTTTATTAACCCTATTCTAAACAACTTTTTTATAATATAAGCGTTATATTATTTACTATTTAAATATCAAATCGTTTTAATTATCTAATGACTATTTAAAAGAATACCTTTTTCGATAATATTTTCTTAAGAACGCTTTTAAGCAATGAAATCGTTTACCTATAGAAAGAAAATTAATATTAGATTTAGTTTAATAACGATATATTTTTTATTATTTTTGGAAATTCTTTTATTCTTCTTTTCTTTTCGATATGCTTTATTCTTTTTCTGGCAAATCCAACATTAATGTCGTTGTATCTTCTGGCCAAGATATCGCGCTAGTAAACTTTACATCTATATCATCAGTTCTCCGTTCTACCCCTGGTTTTACCTTTAATATAATTATTTAAAATCAAGGTTAAGGAAAAGATAAAGAAACAAAACAAAAAGTAATACTTTTTTTACAATTTACCCTTATTCCAAAGAATACCCTTTGTAATTTTATTTTGTGTGTTCCCGATTTTTAAGATTATAAAAACGAATATATCATGCAAAAGGTTCTTTTTATTTAAACTATAAAAATTGAACAATTATGCGATAAAATTATATATAGCATTGCTTTTATTATTCTTTTTTTCAACTTTTTCTTTTTTGAAATAATTCTTTTTTCTATTGAAATTGATCGATATTTTATTATAGAAAAACAACATTAATCTTGCAAAAGTTGTAAAAGAACTTTAAAGAGATTACAAATCGATAATCTTAATAATCTTGTCTTTAGCTTTTCGCTTTTCGAATTTGATAATAATTGTTGCGCTAAAGATGGTTAATTCTTTATCCGCAAGTATAGTTCTTTAAACCCTTTATATTTTTTTTACTTCATTTATTTGTATTACTTTAAAGTAACTAATTTTACTAAAAAGCTGAACAATGGTATAAAACCCCAAGCAAATTTGTAGAGTATATTTATTCTTGAACATTTCGATTTATATATTAATACTTTCGATTTAAAGATAGTCTAATATATTTATATTATAGATCAAATAAAGTTGGAAGTTTAAAAGCATTTTTATGCGTTGTATATACAAGTTCCTTGTTTTATTAGCATGGAATTAATACGTCAACTAGTCGCAATTTACAGCAATTCTGTAGAGGTTGAATGTACTTGTATTCAATATAATCATTGGAAAATGCTCAACGGCTTTTCCATTTAATATAGCTATTTCTTGAAATGGTATAGGATTTTTAAACTTTTGGCAATTCAAATTAAGATCATTAATGATATTTAATTATTCAAAGATCTCGAAAACAAGATTTTCGATCATTTAACTCGAGCTATAGTTTTTTATAAGAATAGTTATTTTATTACAGAAAAGCTAATTAATAAGTTGATCAAAATTAATAAAAACGAGGTTTTTATACGAGAAAGAAATAGATATTATACTTTTCAAAAGCTTATTCTTACTAAAAGACCATTCACTATAATATTGGCCTACCTTTTTCAAACGAATCAAAGCGTTAATTATCTTGGCATTGGTGTAGTTTAATATACCCAATCCAAACCGTTCTACTCGTTATGTAACATTCCGGTAGGATATACTAGAACTTTCAAAAGTCCAACCCTCGAAGTTTTTATTTAAAACGCCGCTTTTTTTTCTATTTTTAAAGTTTACTTTTAAACGCCGCAAACAAGCTTTTATAAGATAAAAGCGGATATCCCTATTGATTTTGTTATTGCTATCGATAGCGAATCCTTTAAAGATTTCTATAACATTAAGGATCACCTTAATCTTTAGATATACGTTAAAAACGTTGAATTAGCGCGTTAAACGGAAGATACTCGTTTAAAAGCAAGCGTTTAAGCAAAGACTTTTTTTTGAGTATTATTAGAAATATGCGATTTCTCGATTTGATTAAACTAATAGGAAATCAAGCTATAACCCTATTTTATGTCCTTTTCAAAAACGGATACTCTTTCAGATCGAGTGCTCTTTTTAACTCTGGAGTAAACGGATACGTTTTTATTGATACTATACTTTTTACTCTTTTATTTCCATTGTTTAAACCACGTTATTACTTATTTAAAACTTCTATTAGCGTTAAAGATTACAACAGCGCGTAGGGTCGCGTTATTACTCATTACATTTTTCTTAATCTTTTGATCAATAATCGAGAGCAATTATTCGTTTCATTTCTTATTATAGACTTAGGTTTTTATAATATTATATTAAATAAATCATGGTTTTTAAAATTATCACGGAGGATAGCTACGAATATATAATGAAGTGATATCAGAAAGGGATAAAGGTATAGGTATAAAACAGTGATTATATTGTTGTCTATCTCTCTAAATACAGGATCCTTTCGTTCCTAATATACCTATATTCACGTGATTCTACGTAATCATCATTTGACTTTGAGATCTTAAGGATCTACAGTATGATGATCTATGATATCATAGATCTATAGTATAATAATCTTTGATATCATAGTATACTAATAATTATAAATCTAGATGATCCTAAAAAAGATTAGTATATTAATTGAGAAGATTTAATATTATATTAGTATGATAATGTATAAAGCGTTTATATTAATCTTAAAAACTTGCTCAATTAGTAGTATACCAAGCTTTTAGCGTTTCGGAGCTTTCTAGCTCTGGTTGATCGAAAAGTGGGTAGGGTGCCTATGCGCTTATTCCTGGAAGATCCGAGGTCTACATGGGATCACAATGTTTTATAAATACGTGATTATTATATGCCTCATGCTTTTAACATAATACACCCTTTAGATTATATGTGCAATATATGATCTAACTACAAAATAAACAAAATAAATGAATTTACAATTACGCGCTATTCGCGTAATCCTTTGTTAATGTAAATAAACAAACAGAAACTAATTTAATGATATATATGCAATTTCCCTACAGGTAATTGTATAAATAAGTAATTCTATATAATTCCATGGATACCTGGATCGTTGATTTTATAAACGATAATAACTATGATTGAGGGTATTTATTATATATTTGTTATGTTTAATCGTTTTGTAGTATATTGTTGTTTTATTGTGATTTCTATTGTATGGGTATTTAATTGTAGCTTTGATCCTTTAATCTTTCGATTCCTCAAAGATAAGCATTAGCAATAGTAACAACAACAACAACTACACCAACAACAACACCACTAACAACATTACCATTAATATACCCCGTTGTGATTGCAACTCCCGGGTTAGGAACCTTTTCTATACTTGGGAAGTTTTGGTTGCCTTCCGTTACCGCGTTTCTTTTCCTTTTTTTCCTTTTCTTTTTGTTTTTTCTATTCTTTTTGCTCTTTCTTTTTCTTCTGCTTTTTCTTTTGATTTTTTTGGGTTATCCCCGGGATACCTTTTTTGTATCTCGTTCCCTTTCCTTATTGCCTTTATTATCGCTTTTTGTTTTTTTGTTCTTTTTCTCCTTACTTTTCCGATTCCCTTCTCTTCCGTTCCTCCTAAACCGGTTCTTTTAACAAAGGTAACAATGAAGATAAAGATAAGGATTAAAATAAGGATAAAGATAAAGATTCTTTGCTCTATCGTAAAGTAAACATTATAATCACTTTAATAGTATATCATTTACATTTTACAAGATTTTGATAAGGACCTTGGTTCTAACCCTATAAAGGTTAAACAAAATGGTAAGTTGAGCAATAAAAGGTTTAAAATAATATCTTCTATTCCTATTATTTCTTTCACAACAACTCCCTATATCCCCGCTAAAAAAACTCAATTTAAAAGGTTAAAGAATTCTTATTTGTGCGTGCAATATATAAAATTATTGATTTCTAAGCAAGGAGATGGGATTTGTTATAAAAACGCGGATTCCTAAAAAGCTTGGTGTTATCGATGCTTTATACACGTATATCGGCCTTTGCCGGCATATTTGTATACAATGGCGAATGATTTTTTAGCCATGAAAGTTGATAATAACGGAAAGATATAATACCCCTTTTTTGCTTTATATTTTGATCGCTAACCATATAACTATAAAAAGTAAAACGTTTCCAAGCCGCTTTTTGAAACATTCTGAAATACATCGATCTTTAGATAACTTCGAAATCAGCGCAAAATATATCTACGTTGAAAGCGGATTTTTCTAGAAGCGGGTATACTTCGAAGAATTATTTCGCAACGATAAAGATAAAAAGGAAAAGGAAAAAGAAAAAAATAAGTGATAATGGTAATGGAAAAGTTGCTCGGAAATGAGCTTCTTTAAAGTAAAAATGGAAAATAGAGGTTGAGGTAATGAAGTATAGAGGGAGTACTATAGTAATATTAATTTTTGTTTGAATACCACGTAATTATCGATTATTCGATAACCTCTATGATTCGATCCTTGGCGTTTTGCATATTGATTAATTTAACAAAATGTTCAAACTTCTGCTTAATGAAATTCTTAGTAAGCCTATCTATCGGTATATCGGCAATTGGTAAATATGTAATCAGGAATCGCCCATTAGCGTATTCTTAACGAAACCATATATTCTAAATATCTATATATCTAAGTTTAGTAGAGATTCTTTCATTCTCATCAACTATTAATTGAATCGTTTGAGTATTATTGCAAAAGATATTAATAGGCTTCTTTACTAATACCTTAATCTCCTTTAAAAGCCGCAATATTGCTATTGCCTTTTTAATCGATCTTTTCATACTTAAAAGTTTTGTTTTTGTAGTTGAGGTAATAATTATGTTTTGTTTTATAGCTTTCCATATTTATTTATTTATTTATTATGTTTAACGTCTATATTGAACTGGTAAGGCCCTTGACCTTCCAAAGAGTACTGAAGATGAATAATATATTAGTAAAGTTTAAACCCTAAAAGTTTATTATTTAGATACATAAAATATAATATTGTTATATTAAAGCTTGAAACCGCTATCATTTTAGCAACCCCCTACAATCTAACTTTATCGGGTAGCCTCCTTTCGTTGTTTAAAAAAACGTCCTACAAATATCGTACCAACCAATTATATTCTTTATTCCTTTTATCCAATCACACCTCTCTTTCCTCCTTTACTTTTAATCACAACCAATTGAGGAAAGCGCGGGAGCTGAAATAGTCGAGTTAATTTTAAAGGTAGGTCTTGAACAAAGCGTAATTGGTTGAATCGGTATGTTGTAAATGATTGGATGGTTAGGGATTTTATGATCGAAACCCTATAAACGAGGGTAGAATTTTTATTATCGAAATTCCATAAACGGGGGTGTTAACGAGTAGCGATCGAATAATAAAATTGATTATATCATTGTATTATTCGAAAAGTGATTGGTCGAAATAACAAAATCGGGATAGCGTACTATCGTATTTATTCGAAAAAAGTGAAGTGAATAAAATTGTTGAGAGCTTTAAATAAAGAGAATTGAACTCTTTACCACTACACTACGCACCTTTCGGTGTTTATCATAATTGATTATAGCTTTCCATACAATGGCACCATCATACAATATGATCACATAGTTTTGAAAGGATTTTTAAGTAACTATATCATTTACAAAGAAAACATTTAAAAAGATTATCATTTAAAGTATATGATTATTCTTATAGCAAATAGAGAAGTATCGAAATCCGTATAAATATACGATATAATGATTTACTACTATAAAATAATCCTTTGAAAAGTTAATACTATATTTGTTTAGTTTGAAGAAAAGGAACGTTGAATTGGCTCTAATTGTTATAACCGAATACAAGATTAATTCAACTTTTTCTTAATATTCTTTTACTTTAGAAAAAAAAGCTATATTCTTATTTTTCTCGAATATTATAATTGAAAATGGTATAACTACTCTTCTTTTTGTAAGATCAAATTTGCAAGCGATTTTGTTAATATAAGTGTTGTATGTTAACTACAATTTCTTAAATTATCGATTTTTAATAATTCGAATCCTTAGAAACTATTAAATATTATCGAGATCTTTAAATTTATATTTAGCTTTAATTTTATTAACTATTTGATTTTTTTAATATTTATATTTTTTGTAATAGATCATTTGGATATTGTTAATAAAGAATAGAATGAATATATGGAAATCAGAAGATATGAAAATGTAAGGTTTTTCTTTACACTTTATCATTTTCAAATTGATGAATATGTTTATAAATTTTTTATACCAAAATGCAAAGGAGTTTCTTAAGCTATATAGCGTACGATCAAGAATGATGGATTTACCAGATACCTTATACCCATTTAGCATATAGTATATAACTAGATTTCCAATAGGATTTCGAAATATATTAACGAAAATATTCACAATGTTGTATTGTTTCGTTTTCAAATTATTTTTCATTATCATTGTTATCATTATGCGAAAGGACCGCGTAATAAATGTAATTACATAAATCGATTCGATTATCGCTATATCCTAAAGATCTTCTTTAATTACTAATTATAATTTGCAACAATCGATATAGTCGTTTTGATTATTCTTATAAGTAAATACCTATTGAAATGGAATAGGTTTTGATTTAATCGATATTGTTTCAATTTTTTGTTAAATGCTTCGATTTTGTAATACTTTAATCTTGCAATCACAATCCATTTTGAACCAATATCCAAATATATAAGTTCTAAAATTATGGAAAAACCTCAATAATGATAATACCGTTGACTTTAGCATTTATAAAAGATCCATAACTTTGAGTTGAATCAAAGGTATAATTATTGGTTTATATTTTATTACAGCAATTATTACATTATATATAATAATAAATTTACCATTTTGTTCATTTAGTTTATCCTTTTGCTTATCAAACCAAAAAATGTTATAGAAATCATTTAATCGTTGAAGTCTATTTTTGAATTTGTATGATTAAGCAATTATAGTATTAATGAAAATGTTAGTTTTGTAATGATCATTTGCTTATTAACGCAAACGATTTGAGCGTTTGATATAGTTTATTGTTTAATGCTTTATATAATCGGGGATTATATCAATATCGTTAAACGCATCGAATTTAATATACTCTTCAATATTAATGTTAAGCTTAAGAATCTTTATTTGCAAGGTATATAATCGTTTAATAGTTTTGTTAAATATAAATAGCGAAAAAGATTTTTTAAATATATTCTTTTTTATAGAAAACAATATTGTATTTCCTTCTTTATTATTGAGAATCGAATGATCATTCGATTTATTATTCTTAAGAATACTATCTAACGCTGATGTTAATGGTTTTGGTGAAGTTGTTGATTCTTTATAACTAGAATCTATATAAGCTTTTTGTGAATTAATCATTTTAAACGGGCTTTTATCCTTCATTGTAAATATAACCAATAGGGATCTTGATTCATTAGGAACCGGTGTTAATTTGTTAACTCCTATAATTATATCGGGATTTAACAAAGTGTTATACTCATTATTATAAATTAAGGTAAATGGTAAAGATTTTGTTACCAAATTCTTTTAACCCTTTTGATCTTTAATCATCCTTAAGGTTAAAGACTCAAAGCGTTTTTTATAATTAAAACTAGAAGTATATGTAGTTTTAAGCTTTTTTTGTATAAGTTCTTTAATAAGTTCATTATCCATGTTCTTTAAAATAGTGTTATCCGGCGATTCCATTTGTTGAATATCCAGTTCAACAACCAAATCCTTGATCATTTGGATTGGTATAGCGTTAACAATTTTGCTACAAAGATCGTTTTTATAAATAAATCTTTTATCGAATTTGATATTTTGTATAATAATAACTTTATTAAATATAGGGATTCAGATACGGAAGATTACCATAGTAGGAATATATCCGATCAAATATTCAATATATACTTGTAGGTTAGTTTTATATTATTTTACTTTAATTCCAATTTCTTTTTCTTTATCTAAAAAGTATGCGTAACAATTATACTTATATATCGCATTTTAATCGGAATATAAATCGTTAATGATCTTTCGTAACAACAATGGTGAATACTATCTATAGTATTATTTAAACCAGGAATCAATTATTTCGTTAAGACACTTTCAATCCTTTGCTTTTAATAAACTAATGTTATATAGATATATAATAATAAAAACGGCTTTTACTCATATCTTATCTAGCAATCCAATTGAAGTATATATTTTAATCTGTTTAGTAATGATTTTTTACTTTGCGCGTTTTACTTCTCTATTAGGTTTATGTATAAGAGAAAGGGAAAATTCAAATTCTATACCCTTTTTGAAAATCTATCTTTCGAATACAATATTACTTTTGATCCTTATTACAGATATATCATTATTTTGTTTAATCATTATAATGTAAAGATCTTATTTGCAGTAGATCTATACAACAAAGTTTTTTAAAATTTCAGAAACTTTGTTATATATCTTCTAAATCAATGCAAAAATAAAGATTTTTTCATTATATATATCCTTAATTATTAACAACTATAATACTCTATTATAAGCATAGGGAAAATCGAACAAATCCCATTAAACCTTATAAAAAGATTTAGGTGATTAATAATCACTAAGTGAATATAAAACAATCTATTTAATATATATACATGAACAATTAATACATTCCATTCAAATAATTCTTTTGATCCGTACTTCTCTAACTATTCTAATTAAATATTTTAATGTTTCTTTACTAAAATGCCTTGATCTTTTATATTACAAATCGCTTGATTCCAATCAAGGTTTTATCGTTTCGTATATTTAAAAGAAATGCTTATTGATTTTTTGGTTTTCGGTAGATATTATAATACTTATATTTATAGGAAAATTAAACTCATTAGAATAGTTGAAACAAATGTTATATTCTAAAAAAACAAAATTGTGTTTTCTAATATATTAAACGATAATAGTATTATTAACTTAATCACTAATCTTTATAATAGCGTTAAATCTATTAAACCAAACATTTTTGTTACGAAAAAGGGTTTCGAACATAAGATTAATATGAAAACCAGGAATAAATGCAATATTAATCAATATAAAATCTGTATCATTTAGCAAAATTCCTTTGATTACTTTTTCGCTACAATCAACTATTGACAAACTTAATGATTCTGCTTCGATGTAATCCAAAATATTGTTAGGAACATACTTTCCGTTTACTAGAAGATTAACATTATTAACAATATGTATAGTATTACAATTATTTAATAAGGTGCAGTTTGCTAGTATATATATGAAAATGATCATAAATATAGCAAACGCGTTAATACATTCATTCGAATCGATAATGCAAAAAACAATATTGTAAAAATTCTTTCTTTGTAAAGATTTATAAAATTGATTAGTTTGAATAATAGAAAGCTATCCTTTTTTAAATAAAACGTTTTGAAAATTATTATATTTCTTGTTTTTAATGTGTTCATTGATTTCCTTAATTTGCTTTTTACTAATAATCCGAATGGGCTATTTAACGTATTTACTAGTAAAAGCTAGTTCAATCATACAGCATTCGTTCGGTTTATAACGATGGCCTGAACCGATTGGTTGATTTTCTCTATAAGGACAATGTTGAGTGGCGTTGTTAGTATTGTTGCTTTTCGATTATTGCTTTGATCCAGATGATTGTTGGAATCCTGGTCCTTAAGTGGCGAAGGATCCCTTTGGCAATGGATTACGATCTATTCGATCGGTATAATTTGCGAAAAGATTATTATATTGTTTTAAAGTAATAGTATAGCATCCTTTTTTGTTTTTAATGTTTAAAGTAATTAATTGTTGCTCCAATCAATTTGGCGCTAATTTGTTTAATGCTTTTAAGAATTGTTTATATTTACAAATTCTTTTGATTTCCAAAAGATTATAAGCCAATGCTCTAGTATAAAGTGATTCCTATTCTTTATACTATTTAATCGGATCGATTTGTTTATTGCATATATTATTCAAATGATCGATATATTTGGTTTAAATAGTTCTTAAGATTATTAAATTAATAAAAGCAATTTTCATATATAAATAAATAATGATTTATTTCAAAATATAATTTTGTATAATATTCTAAAAGATTTCCAAAATATAGAATAAATCGATTATAAATATAATCCAATCGAATATATAACGGAAGTTACTATGATTTTGATCGTATTCACTCTTTTAAATCTTATAAATCTTTTCTATAAGTAAGAAAGTCTTTGAAAAATCCTTTAGTATAATAAGAACAGGATTTGTAAAGAGTTTAAGTTTAAGCATTCCATTCATTTCGATATCAATAATGTATCGATTGTAAATTTCAAAGTCTATAGCATATTGATTATAGCGTTTACAATTCTTTTCAAAAATCATAATGTTTATAGAAAGGGTTTAAAATGGATTAATACTTAACCAATTACAAAATTGGTAATTGGGAAAGTTAAGGGTATCCGGATTGATATTGTTCCAAATGTACCTAAAGCAATTAATGTTCTTAAATGATAGATATTAAAGGGACCAATTCGCTTAACTATTGAGAATGATATTTGATATAATGAAGAGGATGATTGTAAAGGATAAAAGTATAATAAAAAATAATTGAGGATTAAGGGGAAAAGAAAGGTTGTATAATATTGATATTCGAATTGTAATTGTTGCAAAGATTTCGAGTATAAACCGGGCTTATAATTATTATAGAGGATAGCTACGAATATATAATAAAGTGATATTAGAAAAGGATAAAGATATAGGTATAAAACAATGATTGTATTGTTATTTATCTTTTTAAATATAGAATCCTTTTGTTCTTAATATACTTATATTCATATGATTCTATATAATCATCATTTGACTTTAAGATCTTAAGGATCTATAGTATAATGATTTATGATATTATAGATCTATAATATAATGATCTTTAATATCATAGTATACTAGTAGTTATAGATCTAAATGATCCTAAAAAAGACTAGTATACTAATTGAAAAGATTCAATACTACATTAATATAATAACGCATAAAGCGTTTATATTAACCTTGGAAACTTGCTCAATTAGTAGTATACCAAGCTTTTAACGCTTCGAAGCTTTCTAGCTCCGGTTGATCGAAAAGTGAGTAAGGTGCCTATACGCCTACTCCCGAAAGATCCGAGGCCCACGTGGGATCACAGTGTTCTATAAACACGTGATTATCACGTGCCTCATGCTCTTAGCGTGACAAAAATTGCGAGCAAAACTCAATTGCTTTAATCAACACTTCAAATGACCTTTAGAACGATCATTTACATATTTTTTAAATCAAAACCTATTCCTTTCGAAAAGTGATTTAAAGCAAAAGAAGATCAACCAATTCGCATAACAAAACGTTGATCGAAGAGACGATAAACTCGATGTTTATTAACAACGATAAAACACCTAGTTCAAATTTACCACTGTATCCACAATATAACCCTTTGACTTTATATTTGCAAAGAAATTCGATTCTCTTTTCCTTTTTTTTCTTTAATAAATATTCGAGAAAGCTTTTCAACAATTGCTTAAGAAAACTTACATTGCAAAGCTATAAAAACTTTACAAATCGCTGCTTCACTTTCTATTCAACATTGTTGATATTTATGTTCTTATGTTTGTACAATTCGAACTTTTGTGTAAAAGATATAAGTATAACAAACTCTTTGCTATTACTTTCAACAATATCAAAGCTATTATACAAAAATATCGATAAGAACAGAATTAGAAGGATTAGCTCCTAACCGTTATAAATGTTTATTAGTATATTGGATTTCAATCATGTTTAAATAATGCCCTTGTTATCGTTGATAAAGAATCTCTAATTCCTCCGGTATACAAAGTCTTCCAAAAAGCTTTTTCCAAAATCGATTCGAATATACTATTATTTTACTATTTATACGATTACAAAATTATATTGAAAAATAAAAAGGAAAAAGCTTTAAGATATAGTTCATTTTATAAGATATTGTTAAAACAATTAAAAGTTGTTAAGGAATATTTAATTAATAATCTGGTTAAAGGATTTATAAAGTTTAATCAAGCTTTTTATATAGTACTTGTTTTATTCGTTCGAAAAGCTAATGGTACATTTCGATTTTGTATCAATTTCCATTTGTTAAACTTTTTTACCTGTAAAGATCGATATTCTTTCTCTTTAATCAACGAAACGTTTATATGTTTCATTAATACGAAAATTTATACAAAGTTCGATATTCGTTAAACCTTCCATCGGATCAAGATGGATCCTACCTTTAAGGAATATATTATGTTCCGCATACGTTATAATTTTTACAAATACAAAATTGTACCATTTGGCTTTACAAATAGTTTAGCAATCTACTAAAAGTATATAAACAATATACTTTTCGATTACTTAAATATATTTTGCATTGTTTATTTTAACGATATTTTAATTTATTTTGAGAACAAAAAAGATTACCAAATTCAAATCAAATTAGTTTTGATTTGATTTAAGGTTGTTAACCTTTAAACCAACTTTAAGAAATGCGAATTTAACGTTAAATATATCAAATATTTTGGATTCATTATTTTTATCGAAAATATTGAAATTGATTCAGAAAAAGTAAAAGTAATTGAAAATTGGATATACTTTACGATTGTTAAAGGAGTTTAATCATTCTTTGGTTTTTGCAATTTCTATTGTTATTTTATCAAAGATTACGGTATTATAGTCAAATCTTTGATAAAGTTTATGAAAGCTAATACCCCGTTCTATTTCGACGATTTATACTATAATATGTTCAACGTTTTGAAACAAAAGCTTACTTCCGCTTCTTTGCTCCGGCATTACGATTACAACTTTTCTTATATACTTGAAACCAACGTTTTGGATAGAGTAATCGTTAGTGTGCTTTTTTAAAAGCATGGTAACGATTAGCTACTTATAGTATACTTCTCCAAAACTATAATTTTTGCTAAATTGAACTATAAGGTTTATAATAAAAAGATATTATTGATAATATGCTCCTTTAACTATTGGAAATCAGAATTAACTGGTTTTCCTCATCAAATTCAAGTTTATATAGATTACAAAGCTTTAAAATACTTTATGATTATTAAAACTTTAAACGCTCGATAGGTTTAATAAGCCGAGTTACTAATTAACTACAATTTCGTTATTATATATTGTTTCAACAAAAACAATCCTTTTGTTAATACTCTTACATATTGCATTAATAAACTCGATATATAGAATCAAACAAAGAAAAAGAATCATTTTTTATAGTTTATAAAAAACAATCAAATCGATACAAAGATTATATAGAACGATTTGAAAAAGAAAACCAACGATAACGCATTATTTATTATAAACTTGGCTTTTATCGCCCTTTATTTCAATATCGTCAATCGCATCCTCAATGCCAACCGTTTTTTTGATAGTTTATAAGCTTTATGAATCGAGGTATTTAAAGGCTATAAACACTTTGCTTTCCAGAATAGTTTATTATTGTACGACGATTGTTTAGTAATGCTTAATTCGGAGAACCTCTATATATTCTTTATTCGAAAAGCCTATGATTTAGTTTCTATAGCATATCCTAAAATCAAAAAAACCTATCTTTTGTTATCAAAACAATATTACTAGCTCAGTATATTTACAACAATTGCTTAATATATATGTAATTGCCATGCTTACAAACGCAATTCTATGTTGCGAAATTGTATTCCCGGTTTGTTATATTCGCTTTTTGTTTTTGAATAAGTATAGCAAGATGTTATTATGGATTATTGTAGTTTCAATAAGAATAAGCATGGTTACGATAACGTTCTTGTAATTATCGATCAATTGATAAAACAGATCATTTCTATTCTTTGTTATAAAGAAGTTGATTTATAAGAGCAAACCAAGCTTTACCTATACTATATCTATCGATATTATAGAGCCTTTAGATCGATTATATCGGATAAAAATCCTCAATTTATTTTAAAGTTTTGGCAAGAATTTAATCGATTATTAGGTATTGATATTAAGCTCTTCACCGTTTATCACCTTTAAACAAATAGTTAAATAAAGATTTACAATCAATATTTGCAATAATATCTATGTTCATTCGTTAATTATTATTAAAACAATTAATTGAAATTCTTATTTATAATGAATTACATTTAATTTATTCTTTTATACGAATCTTTCGGAGGCCTATCGTTTTTTAAAGCTTTTTACAGTTACTCTTTATGTAATAATTGGGATTGGGATATCAAGGACAATTTTTCAACAAAAAACGTAAACGTTTAGAATACCCGCAAATTCGTTGAACGCAATCAAATAGTTATTGCTTGTATCAAAAAAAGTATTCTTTGAGTTTAAGAAAAAATGACCCAATTCATCAACTCGCATTATTATACCGTAAACTTCGATATCGGAGATTATGTATGGTTGAACATAAAGAATTATTCTATTTAGCAACCTTTCAAAAAGCTTAACTATTTTATTCAAAATCGATTTAAGATTATAAATCGAGTAGATAGCTTTTTCCGTTTTAAATTTCTCGCCATTATAAAGATATACCCAATGTTTCTATTTAACAAATTCTGGAAAGTTTACAACAACTTTTTCCTTGGTTAGGTTTAAAAGCTTCCGCCGCCTATCAATATTATTAGTGATTTTGAATAGAAAATAAAGAAAGTTTTCGCTATTAAAAAGATTTGCAACTCTTTATAATATTGTGTTTCCTGGTTTAATATTAACGTCGATTTTATTTAATACCCCGCTTTTGATTTGAAAACTGCCTTTTACAAGTTACATGATTTTTATTAAGCAAATCCTACACTACCCGATTCTTTTGCCCTATTGCTCGAATGGATTAAGCTTTACAAGAGTAAAGAAAACGATTACAATTATATTGATAATAATAAGTCTATATCCGCCGTTGATTGAATATATTTCTTTTAAGCTATTTTGTAATCACAATTACTTAAAGAAGCCTTTGTATTACGTTAAATTATTATTATTATTATTAATACTAATTAAAATAATGCGATCTCTAATATAGTATAAAGAAAGAAAGAATTTTTGAAGTAAATATAGGGTGGTCAATCTTTATTACTCTATTTAACTAAAGGATAAACAAAGTTATTAAAAGAGAAGAAAGAAATACCATCTATTTAAAACGAAATATTGCTTAAAAAGCTTCGATTTTTAATTATAACTCTAAAGCAACTTTTTTCAACGCTTGTCCACGCTCTTCCTCTCGTTCAAGCCTTTTGTACGCTCGATATCTCTTCAACTCCTCTTTATAGATTCTTTTTATGCGTTCTTTTTTCTCTTTCGTTAGAATTCTTTTCAACATCTCCTTCGAGAACTTATACTTAAACTCCGTTTATAAAGCCATTTATACAAAGAAATTGCAGTTCTTTTTTTTATAAAGATTTACTAGCACAATCATTACATATATCGACGACGATATATTACGATACAGCGCCGTATAATATAAGATATACATACGAAAAAAACATAAAACGCTTTCTTAAGCCATTATGGCGGAAACGGGCTTTACTATATTGGCAAGGAGATCGCGAATAATCGATAGTGATTATATACAACAATAAAATCCCTTTTCATTTATTCCTCTCCAAAATCGAATTAAGAAGAAATCTAAAAACATATCGCTTTCCTTTATTATATTTAAAGGGTTTCAATAATCAACAGCTTTTTAAAAAGTCAATAAGCTTTTACAAAAGGTCGAATAGCAAACAACAATTCGTTGTAAGTATATAATCGCATTTGTTAACTTTTTAAAAAAAATCATTAAAACTTTTACTAAAGAAAAAGTGTATATTATTATATCGATCTAAGAGGCGATCTTAATATACATTACAAATGCTTTTGTAACAAGTACAATTACAAACCCAAAAATCCTTAAAATATAAAAAGGTATAATAACAATCGAAACGTTTATAATATAAATAGAAATTGTAAAAATCTTTAAAGTTGGCAGATCATCGATTACCTTTCAAAGCAAGGCTTTTAAAGCAAATTCTGCAAAGAAAAACGTTGCTAAAGTAACAAAAATAAATAAATGTATTTTTACTAAATATGCCCTTTTCGCGGGCCTATATTGCAATAGCTTTTTTTTGATTCGAAAAAACTTAGTTAAAGTTATCCCAAATATTAAAAACAGAGATATTCTAAAGATAATAGGATGCAAATCGGGTTAAGTATTACACTTTAAATCTTTGGAGATAAGGGATGCTTTAATAAAGAATAGTTACAAATCAAAGATTTGCGAAATCATTAAAGTTATACGCTTCGATCTTTTAGAGATATAGTATAGCTATTGTATATATTTGATACTAAACATTTTGTTTAATGCGATCAACGAATAGATCGAAATTATCAAAAAAATGATAAAAAAAGAAACCTAGATCCAAACCAATATTACCCCAATAAAATACTTTAAAAACTTCGAAAATAGTGTAGAAAACGTTTAGATAATTAGTTTTATTATTCTAATTGCTTTTTTTCGTTTATTTGAAGCTACTCTCTTTTTCACTTTTTTACCCCCCCGCAGCCAAATAAAGCTTTACAAATAAGGTTATCAAACTTATTGCAATATTTACCATTGTATAAGATCTATACGATACAATAATTGTAATATTGTAAAAGTTAAGTATTAAGAACTAATATATAAGTTATACCCAATATTTGCGAAGTATAATAAATATTATAATCCGTCTTCAACAGGATATAAAGATTGTCTATTAGCGCTTTGCAATATAACTGGAGATAAGCTATAATGTAATTTAATTAAAGTTTAAATAGAACTGATCCGTAGAAATAATTAAACGATTCAAAAAACATACGTTTTAGAAACAACTATAAGCATTATGCAAATAGTATATACATTTCAAACAAAAGTTCAAAACTTTTAAACGTTTCAAAGTACGCAAAGCTTTATACAACTAAGCGCCGTTTAAACCCTAGCGTTTATTTATATCAAAATCTAAATATCAGCAATTCCGAAAAAAGCAAACGATAATGTTAAATATGCAATAAATATAGCGATATTACAAAATAAAGTATTAAAACGTTTTAAAGCAATTCCGGGTTAAATAAACCTAAAGCTTTTGTTATAGAATAATATGTATAGAGTTTGCGTTAAAAATGTAATAAATATCAACAACGATAAGGCTGCAATGATTATACAATTGATTAAAGCTATCGATTCTATTAATAAGTAAAAGCCCAAACCGGCATAACAACGAAAACTGTAAGGATAATTTGATCTTATATATAACAATGGTATAAATAAACGTAGAAAAAAAAGTAGAGGTATATAATATTTTGCTTCAACTCGCCTACAAAAACGAAACAAATGTAATCTATATCTAAAAACTCTAAAACTTATTAAGCATTAAAATATAAAATCACTCGATATACAAATGCTATGTCTTTTACAATTTATAGGAATTAAAGAAAGCAATCGAAAAAGAAACTAAGCGATTAAGGATTATATTGTATATACAATAAGGAGCCGCAATACAAACGCAACAACGGTATAGGGAATGTTGTAAAGATATAATATAACTTAAAATAAATAGCTATTATATAGTTAATATCTATTGTAAACCTAATATTATAATAATGATATATTATACAATAGATATTACCCCGATACATTGTATACTAATTGAAAGGGATTTCAATGCAAAATATAACATTTATGAACTAAAAGTATTATCAACTATTTAAAAAGCTTTGCTTATTAATTAGTTATAGGATATTGGTATAGATTTTATTAACAAAATGAAGATATTTATTTATTGCGTAAAGTATATAATTGATTTTATTTTCTTTAATATACCTTTTGTAAAGATAATAATGCGCTGGGATATGAATTGCGGATCGGATTATTATACGCAGGTTATTATTATTCTAGGGCGAAGTATAGTATTTAACAAATGTATTAGATATAGGGTTATCGAAAATGGTTTATATATGTTTACTAGTTTTATAAAAAGCGAAGTATATTGGTTATCGAAGATTGGAAATATCGCTACAAATATCGAATTGGAAATAGTTACGAAACGGTTTACTAACCTATTCCAACAATCAATAAAAATCGCAAAGCAATCAGCGAATGATCGGGTATAATTAGCGCTTTAGTGGATTAATGAGAATGTAATAGTGTACAGTTTATACAAACGCTTTGATAAGATTTTTGAGGATAGGAAACGGATACTTATTGTAATATACAAAACGAAAAAAAAGTATTGGAAAAGGATAATCAATAATGCATCAGATAATGTAGATTTGTATAAGGTAATAGGCTGGTACAAAACGGCCCCCTCCTTTAAAATTCCGCCGTTTATAATCGACGATCAATTAATCGAAAACACAAGAGAGAAAGTATAGACTCTATTGAACAAAGTATTGTATAGATATAATAGTATTAACGATTTAAAAGCAGATCCAATATTAGAAAGTTATATTTTTACTTTCTTTTGAAATATTATTGTATCTTTTGAGAAAATAGAATAAAACATTATCGAAGTTTTAAATACTTTACCAGGAATTAACAAAATTATAGTTAAACTTTTGAAAGCTTATTGAAATAATATTAAGGAATATTTATATAATCTTTTCAAATATTGTTTCAAAAAAAGTTATTTCTTTAAAGTTTAGCGATTAGTTGAAATAGTAATACTATTTAAGGTTGGCAAGAAAAATAAAAGCTTTGTACGTTTTTGGTGTTTAATAGTTTTATTATCTTGTATAGGCAAAGGTTTGAAACGAACTATTGCGAAACGGATAGTATGGACGTTGTTAATGTACAGCACATTGAGCTTTTAGTATTGCAAGGCTTTGTTTAAACGATTGGTTATGGATTTGGTTATAGCATTTGTATACAACATGAAATGCATTTTTGTTAAAAAACGGAAGGTTATATTGATTACAATGAACGTTTAAAGCGTATTCGATACATTGTTACTCCGGTGGTTACTAAAGAAGATGCAAAATCAAGATTAACCTACAACTTTTTTGAAATTGGTTTAATTGTTTTTATAGAATTACAAAGTAATGGTTAAACTAAAGGATATGTATATGGATAAATTGTAAATATAATACGATACCCTTTAAAGCTTGTTTTTATCTTTAATACTTTATATACTTTATTTAGCGAAACTTTTAAACCAAAACCAAGCTTTTCGCTTCGGATACATAAACAATATTACGTTTTATAAAGTAAACAATATATTGAAAAAGAATATTATAACGATTGCGTAAAATGTATAAAGGATCGAAATATAGAGATAGACTAATAAAATCGCCTTTGCACTAGAAAAGTTAAAGATGATATATTTTATTTATAAACGTTATATATATACTTTAGAAATTGTTATCTCTTTTACACTAACCATACAGCTTATAATAAATACATCGAACGATATAAAGCAATTGATATTGAAATGGTTAGGAGTATGACTCGATCGCAAATTTATATTTAAAAGGTATATTACGGAATAAATGAAAAAAGCACGAAAAATAACATTATATATTAAACACTTTGCTAATATATAATATAAGCTTTTTGCAGCCTTTCTACGAAAAGCTATTATTATATACGTTTTGTTTTTGTTATTATATAAGGCAAAAATGTAATACTCGGAATAAACGAGATTAAGCGTGAGTGATAACTATTTATAAAGCATTATAATAAACATCCGTATAGGGTTATATATAGCGAAAACGAATAAAATGATTAATATAATAATAAAAAGCATATTATCAATTTGGAGGATTATGTTTATAATGGTTAATTTATGCGATGCGGATTTTCTGCTTTATAAAATAGTTTTAGAATATATTTATATCAATATGGTTTTTCGATTTAAAAGGCTGGATGTATATCATTCATTTATTATACGCTTAATTGCATTAAAGCATTGTATGTAATACAGTATAAGACTATGGATAGCGAACCGGCTATTTTCAAAGGCGCTTTATTTAATCTTTTCCCTTTTGTATTATACCCTTGGGTATAGAACGGATTTTATAAAAGGGATAGATAAAGAAATGGCAGCGAAAAGCTTTATTAATTAATAGAACGTTTTATTTTTTAATACAATTATTATCTTTTTCGATGAGTTCGAATTGTATAATAACGCGGGCAAGTATATAGACTATAGTTACGCAATCTATCAAAAACAAAATCTTATCGTTATCAATAAAAGCGCAATTAATATATTTTCGTATATTTTCAATACAAAAACAATAAATATTTTAAAAAGGCTACAAAAAATATTAACGTTATTAACTATTATAAATACGCAAAAATGATTTTGTATTAATAGTATTTCGATGATATAATATAAATATATAAATACTTTGAATATTTTATAATAAACGTTTTTAAAAAGCTATAAATTTATTGATTAGTATACGGTTAAGATATAATAGTTTTTTGGGTATTAAAGGATTATTGGCAACAAAACGGCGGATAGGCTAACAAACGCAAATGCGAAAAGCGATATAGTAGATTTAGAGCCCATCGCGTAATTAATGATTAACGAGATCGGTTCGATAGTATAAAGCTTAATCTACAATACAATGAATGATTAGTGAAGCAAAAACAAGTTTATATTAACGAGAGAATATTGCAAATAGCAATTAAATTATGTATTTAAAAAGTTTATAAAGTTTAGATTTGCTAAATTAATATTACATAAACTATTAATATTACAATTTAAGCATAGCGATTTTGAAGTTTATTATAAGCGTTTCAAATACAAAGATACAAAAACCCATTATTTATATAATAAAACCAAAACTTTTAAATACTTTATCTTTTGCGAGATTTTTATTAGGAGATTTTATTTATGGCCGTTCAAATTCGCCCGCTTATTAACGATCGTTCGGGAAAGATACGATTATATACAACAACTTCTAGCTTTCCCAAAAAAATTCGAGCGTTTTGTTATAATAATATAATACTTTATGTTTTGCAATTGAAAGTTTAATAGTACTCCGGATAGTATTCAATGCAACGTTTTATCCGATCTTTTCTTTATCCCTTTTTTTCTTTTTTCACTTTTTACTTTATTTCAAAACCTAATCTAAAGCGCGATCTATAAAGCGCGGTACAATACTTTATATAATAATACAAAGGCTGCAATTTAATATAATAATTATCTTTTTAGCGTTTTTTATTAACGCGATTGTTATATGGCCCGATACTTATTTTCTTTAAATATAATAAGCAAAAATTAACCTCTTCAATATAGAATATTTTTTTAAACGATAGAAAAAAAATTGTTTAATAGAATTAAAATTGTAAAAGACCATTGAGAAAAAGCAGTTTTAATGTTTCAATTTAGCGACGTTGTATAATATATATTTAAATAATGAGCTCCTGCACAAAGTACAACCATACACATACACCGACGACGATATATCACGATATAGCGCCACATAACATAAGATACACATACGAAAAAGATACAAAGCGCCCTTTTAAGCCATTATAGCGGAAACAGGCTTTACTATATCAGCGAAGGGATCGTGGATGATCGATAATGATTATATGCAATAATAAAACCCTTTCTCATTTATCCCTCTTTAAAATCGAATTGAAAAGAAATCTAAAAACATATCGTCTCTTTTTATTGTATCCAAAAAGCTTTAACAATCAATAACCTTTTAAAAGGTTAATAAATTTCTACAAAAGGCCGAATAATAAATAACAATTTATTGCAAATATATAATCGCATTCGTTAACTTTTTAAAAAAGATTGTTAAAACCTTTACCAAAGAAAAAGTGTATACTATTATACCAATCCAAAAAGCGATTTTAATGTATATTGCAAACGCTTTTATAACAAATATAATTATAAACCCAAAAATCTTTAAAATACAAAAAGGTATAATAACAATCGAAACGCTTATAATGTAAACAAGAATTGTAAAGATTTTTAAAATTGGCGGATCATCGATCACCTTTCAAAACAAGGCTTTTAAAACAAACTCTACAAAAAAAAACGTTATTAAGATAACAAAAGTAAATAAACATATTTTTATTAAATGCGTCTTTTTTATAAACCTATATTGCAATAACCTTTTTCTAATTCAAAAAAATTTAATTAAAATTATTCTGGGTATTAAAAATAAAGATATCCCAGAAATAATAGGATACAAATCGAATTAAATATTACACTTTAAATCTCTAGAGATAAGAGACGTTTTAATGAAGGATATTTATAAATCAAAAATCTATAAAATCATTGAAACTATACGCTTCAATTTTTTAAAAATATAATATAGTCATTGCATATATTTAGTATTAAACACTTTGTTTAATACAATCGATAAACGGGTCAAAATCATTAAAAAAATGATAAAAAAAAAAGCCTAAATCCAAACCAATATTACCCCGATAAAATGCTTCAAAAGCTTTGAAAATAATATAAAAAACGTTTAAGTAATTAGTTTTATTACTTCAATTGCTTTTTTTTGCTTATTTGAAACTATCTCTTTTTTTACTTTTTTATTCCTCTATAACCAAATAAAGCTTTACAAACAAAGCTACTAAACTTATTACAATATTTATCGTTATACAAAATCTATACAATACAATAATTATAATATCGCAAAAACTAAGCATTAAAGATTAATGCACAAGCTATGCTTAGCATTTGCAAAATATAATAGATATCATAATCCGTTTCCAATAAAATACAAAAGTTACCCGCTAATGTTTTGCAATATAATCGGAGATAAACTATAATATAATTTAATTAAAGTTTAAATAGAATTGATCTATAGAAATAATCGAGCAGTTCAAAAAATATGCGCTTTAAAAATAACTATAAGTATTATATAAACAATATGTATATTTTAAACAAAAGCTTAAAACTTTTAAACATTTCAAAGTATATAAAGCTTTATACAACTAAACGTTGCTTGGATTTTAGCATTTATCTATATCGAGATTTAAATATTAGCAATTCCGAAAAAAATAAACAATAACGTTAAATATACAATAGATATAGCGATATCGCAAAATAAAACATTAAAACATTTTAAAACAACCCTGAATCAAATAAATTTAAAGCTTTTATTATAAAATAATGTATATAGAATTTGTATTAAAAATACGATAAATATCAACGACAATAACGCTACAATAATCATACAATTAATTAAAGCTATCGATTCTTTTAATAAATAAAGGTCCGGATTGATACAATAACGAAAACTATAAAGATAATCCAACCCTATATATAACAATAGTATAAGCAAATATAAGGAAAAAAAACAAGAGCATATAATATTCTACTTCAATTTGTTTACAAAAACAAAGCGAATATAATCTATATTTAAAAACCTTGAAATTTATTAAACACCAAGATATAGAATTATTCGATATACAAATGTTATGTTTTTTACAATTTATAAGAATTGAAGAAAATAATCGAAAAAGAAGCCAAGCAACCAAAAACTATGTTATATATACGGCAAGGGATTGCAATACAAGTATAACAATGGTATAAAAAACATTATAGAGATATAATATAACTTAAAATAAACGACTACTATATAATTAATATTTATCATAAATTTAATACTATAGCAATGATATATTATACAACGAATATCATCCCGACGTTTTGTATACTAATTAAAAGGGATTTTAATACGAAATATAACATTTACGAACTAGAGATATTATTAGCTACTTAAAAAGCTTCGTTTGCTAATTGATTATAGGATATTAACATGGATTTTATTAACGAGGTAAATATATTTATTTATTGCGCAAAGTATATAATTGATTTTACTTTTTCTAATATACTTTTCGCAAAGATAATAATATACTAGGATATAGATTGCAGATTGGATTATTACATATAGATTATTACTATTCCAAAACAAAGTATAGCATCTAATAAATGCATTAGATATAAGATTATTGAAAATGGTTTATATATATTTATTAATTTAATAAAAAACGGAGTATATTGACTATCAAAAATCGAAAATATCGCTACAAATATCGAATTGGAAACAACTACAAAACGATTTATTAACCTATTCCAACGATCAATATAAATCGCAAAGTAACCAGCAAACAATCAAATACAATTAACACTTTAGTAAATCAACAAGAATGTAATAGTGTATAACTTATACAAATACTTTGATAAAACTTTCGAGGATAGAAAACAAATGTTTATTGCAATGCGCAAGACAAAAAGAGAGTATTGAAAAAAAGTAATCAACAATGTATCGAATAACACAAACCTATATAAAGTAATAGATTAGCACAAAACGACTTTTTCCTTTAAAGCCCCGTCGTTTATAGTTAACGACTAATCGATCGAAGGTATAAAAAAGAAAGTATAAGCTTTATTGGATAAAGTATTACACAAATACAATAACATTAATAATCTAAAAACGGATTTGATATTAGAAAATTATATTTCTACTCTTTTTTAAAATATTATTGTATCCTTTAAAAAGATAGAATAAAATATTATTAAAGTATCAAATATTTCGTTAAAAACTAACAAGATTACAATTAAACTTTTGAAAGTCTATTAGAATAATGTTAAGGAATATTTATACAATCTTTTCAAATATTATTTCAAAAAAAGCTATTTCTTCAAAATCTAACGATTAATTGAAATAATAATGTTACCCAAAATCGATAAGAAAGATAAAAACTTTGTACGCTTTTAGTATCCAATAGCTCTACTATCCTGTATAAACAAAGGTTTAAAACGAATTATTGTAAAACGGATAGCGTAGATATCGCTAATATACAATACATTAAACTTTCAACATTACGAAGCATTGCTTAAACGATTGGCCATGGATTTAATTATGATATTCGTACACAACATGGAATACACTTTTGCTAGAAAACGGAAAATTATATTAATTACAATAAACGTTCAAAATATATTCGATGTATTACTACCCCAACAACTATTAAAAAGAATATAAGATCAAGGCTAGTTTACAACTCTTTTGAAAATGGTTCGATTGTTTTTATTAGATTGCAAAGTGATAATTAAACTAAAGAACGTATATACAAACAAATTGCGGGTACAATACAACACCTCTTAAAGCTTACCTCTATCTCCAATACTTTATATACTTTATTTAGCGGAACTTTTGAACCAGGACCAAGCTTTTCGCTTTGGGTATACAAACAATATTGCGTTTTATAAAGTGGGTAATATACTAGAAAAAAATATTACAGCGATTATACAAAATATACAAAAAATCGAAATATAAAAATAGATTAATAAAATCGTTTTTGCATTAGAAAAATTGAAGATAATATACTTTATTTGTAGACGCTATGTATACACCCCGGAAATTGTTATCTTTTCTATATTAACTATACAGCCTACAATAAATATATTAAACAATACAAAGCAATCAACATTGAAATAGTTAAAAGTATAATTTAATTACAAGTTTATATTCAAAAAGCATATTACGGAACAAATAGAAAAAACGCGGAAAATAGTATTGTATATCAAGTACCTTATTAATATACAATACAGGCCCTTTACAGCTTCCCTACAAAAAACCATAATCATATACGTTTTGCTTTTGTTACTATACAGAGTAAAAGTATAGTATCCAGAACAAACAAGATTAAACATAGACGGTGATTATTTACAAAATATTACAATAAGCATCCATATAAAATTATATATAACAAAAACAAACAAAATAATTAATATAGTAATAAAAAATATATTATCAATCTAAAGAATTACGCTTATAATAACTAGTTTATACAATACAAACCTTTCGCTTTATAAAATAACTTTAAAACATATTCGTATTAATATAGCTTTTCAATTTAAAAAACTAGATATACACCACTCGCTTACTATACGCCTAATTGCACTAAGGTATTGCATGCAACGCGGTATAAGATTATGGATAGCGGACCAGTTACTTCCAAAAGCATTTTATTCAATCCTTTCCCCTTTATATTATACCCCCAGATATAAAACGAACCCTACAAAAAGAAATAAACAAAAAAATAACAATAAAAAGCTTTATTAATTAATAAAACGCTTTACCCTTTAATATAATTATTATCTTTTCCGATAAATCCGAGTTGTACAATAACATAAACAAATATATAGACTACAATTATGCGATCTATCAAAGATAAGATTTTATTACTATTGACAAAAATACGATTAATACATTTTCGCATATCTTTAATACAAAAATAATAAACGTTTTGAAAAAATTACAAAAAGTGTTAACATTATCAACCATTATAGATATATAAAAATAATTTTATATCGATAATACTTCGATAATATAATACAAATGTACAAATACTTTAAATATTTTATAATAAACGTTTCTAGAAAACTATAAACTTATCGATTAATATATGGTTAAGATATAATGATCCCCTGGGTATCAAAGGATTACCAACAACAAAACAGCGGATAAACTAGTAAACATAAATACAAAAAGCGATATAATAAACCCAAAGCCTACCGCGCAATTAATAATTAACAGAATAGATTCAATAATACAAAATTAATTTGCAATGTAATGAACAATTAATAAAACAAAAACGAACTTACGTTAACAAAAGGATACTATAAATAGCAACTAGATTATATGCTTAAAAAGCTTATAAAGCTTAGATTTACTAAATCAACATTATATAAACTATTAGCATTGCAATTTAAACATAGCGATTTTAAAGCTTATTATAAACGTTTCAAATACAAAAACGCAAAAACCCACTACTTATACAATAAAACTAAAACCCCTAAATATTTTGTTTTTTACAAAATCTCCACCAGAAAGTTTTATTTATAGCCGCTCAAACCTGCTTATTCACCAGCAATCGCTTAGAAAAAGCATAACTATATACAACAATTTCTCGCTTTTTTAAAGAAATTCGAGCGTTTTATTGTAATAATACAATATTTCATGTTTTGCAATCAAAAGCTTAGCGACACCCCAGATAGCATTCAATACAACGCTTTATCCAACCCTTTTTTTATCCCCCCCTCTTTATCCTTTGCTTTACCTTAAAACCTGATCTAAAGCGCAACCTATAAAGCGCAGCACAATACTTTATACAACGATACAAAGATTGCAATTTAACGTAACAACTACCCCTTTAACGTTTTTTACTAATGCAATTGCCATACGGCCCAACACCCATTTTTTTTAAATATAACAAGCAAAAACTAACCTCTTCAATACAAAACATTCCCTTAAATAGCGAAAGAAAACTACCCAATAAAATTAAAATTATAAAAAACCGCCAGAAAGAAACGATTTTAATGCTTTAACTTAACAATATTGTACAATACATACCTAAATAATAAGCTTTTAAGCCTACAACTCATTAATATATCACCCGTCTCTAGTACTCTTCGGGAGGTCAAGAGCCTAGCTAGCTTACATAGACGTTAAATATAATAAATAAATAAATAAATAAATAAATAAATAATAAACTCCTGGGTTTACAATCCATTAATATATTATTCGTTTTTAGTACCCTTCGGGAGATCAAGAGCCTAGCTAGTTTATATAGACGTTAAATATAATAAATAAATAAATAAATAAATAATAAAGCCATTTACTTCTTTGTTAATAATATTGTAAAGAATGATTAAAGAAAGAGATAATTTATTTTCGCTCTTTGTTTATAAATCGATAACGTTTTGCGATATTTTAAAAAATTGCTTAATAATTAATTTTCCGAAACCTTCTTATACTTTTGCTTTTAATTAAAATAAAAAAAACAAAGTTTTTTTTTTTGCCCCGGTATAATATAACATTTCTTCTTCAAGTTTTCTATAAGGCAATTCCGCATATATAGTATATATATGCCTTTAAAGTTCTTAAAACAATCGTTAACAATAAACGATGGCTTTATTAGCGATTTTAACAACGATTTGATAGACTTTTTGTACAATTTACAACATATCGTCCCAAACATATCATCGTTATCATTCTCCGATTGATTTGAAGTTTTTGCAATAGGCTCTTTGCCACTGCTATTAGTCCAAGCCGGTATTGTAGACATTCAATCTTATTACTACTGTTGTTATTGTTTCGCCGCATGTAAAGCTTTATACAATTAAATATTACTCAACGACGACGTTACTATTATACATTATACGACAACGCAATACATCCCATTACCAGAAGATACGCGCAACGATACTCTGCGAAATTTGTAAAGTATTAACGCCCGCGGAAAGTATACAAAGCGCGCTTTTTCAATCAGAATAGCGAAAACAAACCCTATTACATTTGCAAGAACAATACGGATAGTCGATAATGATTATACATAATAACGCAACCCGCTTTCGCCTATTCCTTTCCAATTACAAACCAAGATTAAAACAAAGTTTATATCTATTTTCTTTATTGTATCTAAAAGATTGGAAAGATTAATAGCTTTTTAAAGAATCAATAGGCTTTTATAAAAAGCCGAACAATAAATAGCAATCCGCTGTAAGTTTACAATTATATTTATAAACTCTTTGGAAAAGATTATAAAAACTTTTATTTAAAAAAAAATGTATATTATTCTATTTATTCAAGAAGCGATTTTGATATACATAGCGGATGTTTTAATAATAAATACAATATTCAAAAACAAAAAAAGCTTTAAAATCTTTAAAGCGAAGGAAACAATAATTTCGCTCTCTATAATCTAAGCGGGAATTGTTAAAACCTTCAAAATCGGCGGGCCCTCGATCATTTTTCAGAATAAAGCTTTTAAAGCAAACTTTGCAAAGAAAATCGTTACCAAAACAACAAAAGTAAATAAACGCATTTTGGTAAAATACGCTTTTTTTGTAAGCTTATATTACGATAACTCTTTTTTGATTTAGAAGAACTTGATTAAAGCTATCCCGAATATTAAAGATGGAGATATCCCAAAAGTAATAGGATACAAAACGAATTGGGTATTATACTTTAAATCTTTAAAAGTAAAGAATATTTTGATAAAGAATACCAACAAATCAAAAATCTGCGAAATCATTAAAACTATATATTTAAACTTTCCAAAGATATAATATAACCATTATATAAAGCAAATACTAAGGACTTTGTTTAATATAATCAATAAATAAATAAAAGTTACAAAGGAAATGATAAAAAAAAAAGCTTAGATTTAGATTAATACCATTTCAATTAAATATTTTAAAGGTTTTAAAAGTAAAGCGGAAACTATTTAAATTGTTAATTTCACTACTTCAATTCTTCCTTTTCGATTATTTGAAACCACTTTTTTTTTTTCTCTTCTCCCCCTTTATAACCAAATGGAGCTCTACAAACAAAACTATTAAACCTATTACAATATCTATTGTTATATAAAGCCAGCATATTGCAATAACTACAATATCGTTAAAACTAAACATCAAAGGTTAATGCATGAATTATACACAACGTTTACAAAATATAATAATTGTTATAGCCTGTTCCTAGTAAGGTATAAAGATTGTTTGTTGATATTCTATAGTATAATTGAAAATAAACTACAATGCAATTTAACCAAAGCTTAAATGGAATTGATCTATAAAAACAATCGAGCGATTTAGAAAATGTACGCTCTAGGTATAACTATAAACATTATATAGGCGATATATATTTTCCAAATAGGGGTTTAAAGCTTTGCATTTTAAAGTATACAAAATATTATAAGCTTTATAGCTTTATCAAGTGTTACCTAAACCCTGGCGTTTATTTACATTAAGATTCAAATATTAGCAATTCTAAAGGAAATAAGCGATAATATAAAATATACAATAGATACATCAATATCGCAAAATAAAGCATTAAAATGCTTTAAAACAATTTCAAACCAAATAAACTTTAAGTTTTTGTTATACAATAATATGCGTAAAGTATATACGAAAAATACGATGGATATGAATGATGATAATATTACTGCAATTTTGCAATTGATTGAAACTATTAATCCTTACATTAATAAATAATAACTCGAATTGATATAACGATGAAAGTTATAAGAAAGGCTTTATTTTATATATACTGATGATATAAACAAATGTAGAAAAAAGCGCGGGGGTATATAATATATTGTTTTAGCTTGTTTACAAGAATAAGGCGGATATAATATATGTTCAAAAGCTATAAAGCTTATCAAGCACTAAAACGCAAAACTACTCGATGTATAAATACTATACTCTTTACAACTCATAGAAACTGAAAAAAGCGATTGAAAAGAAAATCGAAAGGTTAAGAATTATAATATATATACGGCGAAAGGCCGTTATATAAACGCAATAACAATGTAAAAAACATAATAGGAATGTAATATAATTTGAAGTTAATGGTTATTATATAATAAACGTTTATCGCAAATTTAATATCATTGTAATGATAAACTATATAATAAGCATTATTTTAATACTTTGTATATTACTTGAAAAGGATTTCAACGCAAAGCATAATATATATAAATTAGGGATACCATTAACCATTCAAAAAACTATACTCTTTAAATGGTTCCAAAATATTGGCATGGACTTTATTAGCGAAGTAAAAATATTTATTTATTATGTAAAGCATATAATCGACTTTACTTTTTTCAACATACTTTTCGCGAAAACGATAGTATATTGAGATATAAACTACAGATCGAATTATTTTATACAAATCATTATTATCCCAAAGCGAAGGATAATATTTAATAAATGCGCTGGATATAGGGTTATCAAGAACGGTTTATATACTTTTATTAACCTCATAAAAAACAAAGCTTATTAATTATTAAAAGTTAGATTTATTATTATAAATATAAAGTTTAATATGGTTATAAAGCGATTTATAGATTTATTTCAATACGTAATACAGATTGCGAGGCGGCTAACGAATAACCGGGCATATTTAATGTCTTAGTGAATTAACGAAAACATAACAATGTACAGCCTTTACAAATGTTTTAATAAAACCTTTAAAAATAGAAAACGAATGTTTAGCGCAATTTGCAAAGCAAAAAGAGAGTATTAAAAAAGGGTAATTGATAACGCATCAAAAAATACGGATTTGTATAAAATAATAAACTAATACAAAACGGCTCTTTCTTTTAAAGCTTCACCCTTAATAATGAATGACTAATCGATCGAAAGTACAAAAAAGAAAACGTAAACGTTATTAAATAAAATATTATATAAGTATAATAACACAAACAATCTAAAAGCGAACCCGATATTAGAAAGTTGCGCTTTTACTTTTCTTTGAAACATTACCGTATTCCTGGAGGAGGTAAAGCAGAATACCATTGAAGTCTCGAATACTTCATTAAAAGCTGATAAAATCATAATCCAATTATTGAAAGCTTATTGAAGTAATGTTAAGGAATATATACGCAATCTTTTCGAATATTATCTCAAAAAAAACTATTATCCCAAAGCTTAGCGATTAGCTAAAATGGTTATATTATTCAAAATCGGCAAAAAGAATAAAATCTCCGTTTACTCATAATGTTCAATAATCTTATTATCTTATGTAAACAAAGGTTTGAAAAGGATTATTGCGAAACAAATAGTATGAACATTGTTAACATATAGTACACTAAGCCTTCAACATTGCGGAGCTTTATCTAAACATTTAGCTATAAATTTAGTTATAGCATTTGTATATAATATAAAATATGCCTTTGCTAAAAAACGAAAGATTATATTAATTACAATGGATATGCAAAATACATTCAATATACTATTATTTCAACAATTATTGAAACGAATGTAAGATTAAGGTTGATTTATAATCTTTTTGAAAATAATATATTTGTTTCTACAAAAGCGTAAAATAATAATCAAACTCAAAGATATTTGTATAAACGAATCCTGAGTATAATATAGAACCCTTTAAAGTTCGCTTTTATCCTTAATGTTTTATATACTTTATTTAACGGAACTTTTGAATCAAAATTAAACTTTTCGTTTTAAGTATATAAACAATATCGCATTTTACAAAATAAACAATATATTGGAAAAGAACGCTATAACAATTGTATAGAATATATAACAAATTGAAATATAAGGATTGGCCAATAAAATCGCTTTCGTATTGGAAAAGTTTGAAATAATGTATTTTATCTACAAACGTTATGTACGCGCTTTAAAAGTGGTCATTTCCCTTACTTTAACAATACAACTTATAATAAGCGCGCCGGGCGATACAAAATAGCTGGCGTTTAGATGATTAAGAGTATAATTCGATTGTAAGCTTATATTCAAGAAACACATTATAAAACAAATAAATAAAGTACAAAAAGCTATATTGCATATTAAACACCTGGCCAATACATAGTATAAACCTTTTATAGCTTTTCTACAAAAAACCATGATCATATATATATTGTTTTTGTTGCTTTATAAAGCGAAAGTGTAGTACTCGGGATAAACGAAAACAAACGCAAATAACGGCCATCTACAAAATATTATAATTAATATACGAATAGGATCATATATAGCGAAAACGAACAAAATAATTAATCTTATTATAAAGGGTATTTTGCTAATTTGAAGAACCATACCAATAGTAATTAGTTTACGCAATGCGGGCTTTCCTGTTTACAAAGTAACTTTGGAACAAATATATATTAATATAGCTTTTCGGCTTAAAAAACTTAATACACGCCACCCGCTTATTATACACTTGGCTACGCCGGACCATTATATATAGAACAATACAAAGCTATGTACAACGAACCGACTACTCCCGGGAGCTTCTCGCCCAATCCTCTCCCCTTTGTATTATATCCCCGGGTATAAAACGGACCCTACAAAAAGAATAAGCAAAGAAATAATAACAATTAACTTTATCGAGTAATAGAATGCTTTATTATTCGATGCGGTTACTATTTTCTCCGATAGTTCTGAATTATACAACAATATTAGCAAACATATAAGCTATAAATACGCGATTTACCAAAAATAAACGTTTATCGCCTTCGGCAAAAAAGCGATTAATACGCTTTTATATATTTTTGATGCAAAAGCGATAAACGCTTTAAAAGGGTTATAAAAAACATTAGTATTATTATTTATTATAAATGTATAATATTAGTTATATATCGATAGTACTTCGGTAATATAATGCAAACGCACAAACGCGTTGGATACTTCGCAATAAACATTCCTAGAAAGCTATCGATTTATTGATTGGCATATGGTTAGGATACAATGATCCTCTGGATACTAAAGGATAATCGATAACGAAGCAACAAATAAACTAACGGATATAAACGCGAAAAGCGATATAATAAACTCAAGGTCTATAATGTAACCTACAATCAACAAAATAGAATCGATAATACAAAACTTAATCCGAAACGTTATAAACGAATAGTAAAGCAAAAGCAAATTTACATTTGCAAAAGAATATTGCAAATAGCAATTAGACTATACTTTAAAGGAATCCCTAAAACTAAAACTTGCTAAACCAATATTACATCGATTGTTAGCGTTGCGATCCAAGTATAGTAACTTCGAAGTTTATTATAGACGGTTTAAGCACAAAGATGTAAAAACCTATTGTTTATATAGTAAAGTTAAAACTCCAAAGTACTTTGTCTTTTGCGAAATCTTTATTAAACGATTTCATTTATAATTGTTGAAACCAACCCACTCTTTGGCAACCGTTCGCGAAAAGCATAACTATTTACAATAGCTTTTCGCTTTCCTACAAAAGTTCAAGCGTTTTGTTGTAACAATACAATATTTTATATTTTGCAACCGAAAGCTTTATAATACTTCGGATAGTATTTAACCCGATGTTTTATCCGACTTCTTTTTTACCCCCCCCTCCCCCCTTTTTTTATTCTTTATTTTATCTCGAAACTTAATTTAAAGTATAAACTATAAAGCGCAATACACCTCTTTGCATAATAATATAAAGACTACAATCTAATATAATAATTATTTATTTTTAATATTCCTTACCAATGCGATTGTTATATAGCCTGATATTTATTCTCCTTAAGTATAACAAGCAAAGGTTAACCCCTTCAATGCAAAACACTTTTTTAAACAGCGGAAAAAAGTTGTTTAATAAAACTAGAATTGTAAAAGATCGCTGGAAGGAAGCGGCTTTAATACTTTAATCTAATGATATCGTATAATATATACTTAAATGATGAGCTTTTGGGTCTACAATCTATTAGTATATCACCCGTCTCTAGTACCCTTCGGGAGGTCAAGAGCCTAGCTAGTTTACATAGACGTTAAATATAATAAATAAAAATAAATAAATTACTGTTTCGCCGTCGACACTCGATTTTACTATTACTATTATTATTGTTTCAATGCAACCTTTTATCGTGGAGAATCTTTATCGATAAGATTTTGTATTAGCGATTTAAATGCTCAAATACATATTGTTATTGTATCAAATTAGTGTTATGGTTTGATACTCAAAAGGAAAAGGAAAACTAACCCATAGGATCAATTGGAAGGCCTTGCTTATCGAAACTATTGTTGCTCTTTATTTGATCTTTTTCATCATTTTTATGATTTTGCTTTGAAAAAGAGAAAGAAGAAAAAGGAACCTTGATTATAATAAATGTTTTTAATTTCGACTGCTTTGCCGCTAATATTGTCTATATGTTTGCCGCATTTTTATATTGCCTTTGCCTTTTGATAAAGCTTTTACTTAACAACCCTTTTGTTATACTCAGCGTAAAATTGTTCGATTTACCGGTGTAGGAAAACATACTTAAAGAAGCAATGAATTTGATAAAGAAGTTGAAATGATTTGGATATGAATTTAGATTTACAATGGAAAAAAGCTTTTGTTATATACCCTTTTTTAATACAAATATTATTTTACTATTTCGAAATGTTGAATAAGTATTTATTTTATTGCGAAATGCTTATATGCATATTGCCGCCTAAAAATAAACAAATATAATTATATGCTTTGCAATAATAATTGCAAGGTTTACAACAAACGCTTTTTGTTTAATCTAATTGATTAATAAGTATCGCATAGAGTATAATATAGGATTATTGATGGATAATTATTTAAAAATAAACTTTATTAAAAAGAAGGATAATGTTACGCTTTTATTGTCTGGTTGACATAATAAACGTTCCGGTGCATATATACAACGTCATAGCTCACATACTCGATTAGCAAACACGTACCGTATATATATCCTGCTTATGCAGTTTATATATATATAACAATCTTTTCTTTATAGCATAATCAAATAATAGTAAATTCTAAGAACTCTATTGACCTTATTCTAAACAGCTCTTTTACGGCATAAGCGTTACAGAGAGGAGTTCATTGATCTCTACTATATATAAGATTTTGTTAACGATCAATTTCTTTAGTAATTTGCTAAAAGTATTAAAAAGGATTATCGGGCAATAAAACTTTATTAACGATTTGTTTTTGTTTAGTTTTGGAATTATAATAATATGTGTTTATTTAAAGTATCTGGGAAAATAGCCTAGTTCGATATATTCGTTAAACAAATGTATAAAGTAGAAATCGAAAACTTTAAATGATTTTTTAATAACGAAGTTGGTAAATCCGGATAAGCCAAATGCTTTGTAGTTCGAAAGCTTAGCGGTTGCAAAATGTATATTGTCCTCATCAATGTTTTATTCTTTGTTTAATAGTTGTGGATATTTTTTTCTTCCTGTATTGTAATTAACGATATCTATTAGATTAATATATAACAGAGATGCAAAGAAATGGTTCGCAAATGCTAAAGCTTTTTTTGATTTTGTTATAATTTAAGTATCGTTTATTTTAAGGTTTGGGAATTGTAATATTTGTTTAAAAAAATGGCTTTTGTTTTTAACTTATTTCTCTGCGTCCCAGATCCCTTTTTGCATATAAATTGTCTCCGCTAATTGCTTTCGAAAATGAATTATCGTTTTTTTGTTTATTATTCTTTTTTTTGTTTTGTATATTTTATTGTATTTTATGCGAATCGTTTAAAAGCTGATGATTAATAGTTTATATTTTAATGATTGCGCTTTTTTGATAAAAGCAAAGCATTAAAGCGTTCAATATAGTTTACTATAAATCGTTATTTTGGATTTAAAGATTATATTATTGATCGATTTGGTTATATAATAAAAGATATTGTTTAGAAAAAGATTTATATCCTATTCGCTATTAAATATGAGTATATTGTTTAAAGCGTTATAACGAAAGGCATTATAAAAGTTCTTATCTATCATCTTTTTCTATTACCATTTATATAGGGCTTCGAACGTTTTAAGGATTAAATTGAATCTTGTTTGAACCGAAAAATAATTTAAATCGAAATTAAGATTCTTTTAAACCCTACAATTTATTAATAAATATTTTAAATTATATAATATTTATGTAAAATCGATAATAAAAAAGAAAGTCTTTCTATTCTATATTCTGGATGTTTCCAGTGTGGTTAAGATAACATTGGCCCATTGCATTATATTGATTAAAATAGTAAAGTATTCTTTTAGTGTTTATTTTGCGATTTCTTTTTATAATGAGTAATATAAATTAAAGTCTTTTAATATAATATATTGAACATTATAATTGTTTAGTTTGGTTTTTATAATCGACAGAGTAGATGGTCCGGTAACCCTACAATATGAATTTGGGATCAAATTGTAAATATTAGTGATCTGGATAGGTATCTCTTAATTTGAATCGCTTGTTTGAATAATAAAAGTATATAGATCCGATATAGATATAATAAAAGTTCATTCTTTAATATCAAGTCTTTTATTAACAAATATAGTTACTCTTATACCTTTTTATTGTTTATATATAAAATGCCAGTTTTTATTATTATTATAAATACTTTAATTGAATTTATTTATTCATAGCTTTTAAACTGCTACAATTTAGTATCGCATTACTTCCGGGTTATTAAAAAGAGTTATCATAACTATCTTTTGTTTATTAACATTATACTATAGTATTTTGAATTCCTTATTATAATTATCATGCGATAGTATGATATAAGTCACGGTAGTGGGAATCGAGAGACAACACAA